>JAODAL010001857.1:0-214149 GCA_025379985.1 Phyllomedusa bahiana
TGAAACCCCCCCAAGGCCCCCAAAGGTCCCCTCTTCATTTGGGCCCCTTTTTAAATTCCGTCTACAATTTTTTGGCCCTGGCCCGAGAAAAACCAGGGGCTGACGCCCTATCCTTCTTCCCGGGTACGGTTGGGGCCCTTTAGGGCCCTTTTACCCCCGCAAAATTGCCCCCCCCGAAAAGACTCGTCCTGGCTGGGCCCCCGGGGATCTCCCCCCAAAACCTACCCCCCCGGGGAAATGGGATGTTCGTCCTGCTTTTCGGCCCAGAAACCCCGAAATTGGGGGGCACTCTTCTCTACAACTGGCATCCAGGGGTCCACAGGTTTAAATACAACTGGTCTCCCGCTAAATTAAAGGGTTTGGGCCCACCCTCCCAAGATGTCCCGGGAATTTTTTTTCTGGGCCCCACCTCCTGTGCCCGTAATAAGGCCCCCCTCTGGAAAACCCGGGGGGCCTTCTTTTACCTCTTCCCCTTCCGGAAAAAAAAACCCGGACCCATGTATCCCTGGACTTTGGGTTTAAAATCTCCCGCCCTCATCTGGAAACACCGTCATCCGGGGGGAAATGACCGACCGTTTTCCCCCAAAAGGCTCAACCTTTTTCCCTCTGCCCTGGGTTTTTCCCTCTGCACCCCACTTTGGGCCCAAAATTTTTTTTGCACGGGCCTTCCTTTACACATTGTCTCGGGTAGGGGGGTCCCGGTTTTATTTGCTAAAATTTTTTCGGGTTTGTTTTGGGGCCCCAAAATTTCAGGTTCCCCTGGAAATTCTCAACTGCATTTCCACCCCCAAACAATGGGGAAAGGGAGAAAGGGGTTAAACCCGTCTGGGGGACCTTTCTTTTTCGGCTTTTGTTTTGGGAATTTTCCCCCTCGCCCCTTCTCCCCTGGGGAAGGGTTTTTCCCATTAAACTTTTTTTAATTCGGGAAAACCGCTGGGGGCCCTCCCCCCTTTTTTGTCCCTCTTTGGGGGTTTCCCTCCCTGTCCGCCCCTTTCCCCCCACTACCTCGGGGCATGTCCCCCCGGGGCCCTGGATCCCCAAATAAGGGACAACCCAAAGGGTCTCGGGGAGCTCACTCGAAGGCCCCCGCTAACCGGGGTTTTGCCACACCAAAGTCCAGGGGACAGGGAAACCGAAGGGCCCCCCCCCCTATTTGAGCTAGGGATAGGGGTTTTGGTTGTCCACCAAGTACTTTTTCTTCAAAAGGGCCCAGTTTCAAGTTAGGCCCAAAAAACGTAAAGTCCCTTTTTGGGGGGAAATTCCGGGGACTAAACCCCCCGTATCCTAACCCAAACTTCGCTTTTCCTCATACCCCGCGTATCCCAACCCCCCTTCCCTTTCTCTCCTCAAGCCGGGGGGTGCTGAAAACGCTTCTCCCCGGGGGGGGTCCCCCCTTCCCCCTGTGGCAACTCTGATAACATCTTTTAGGTCCCAAAGGGGGTGCTGGCGGGGAAGACCCGTGAGGGGGGAAGGGGATTCTTTCTCAAATTTACTGGAAGGGGTTTCGGGCCGGAAAAAGCTTTTCCCGGGGCCCCGAGGCCAACCTTCTCCTGACCCCCTCTCTAGGTTTTCCCAAAAAAAAAGGGGGAGACCTTTAAAGGGGGGGGGGGTTAAAAAGTCCCCGGGGGGTTTACGGCGCCGCCCGCTCCCCGCGAAACGTCCCCTGCCCCAGGGGGGGCCGGGGCCGGGGGCCCCCCGGCTTGGGCCCCCGACCATCCCCTTTCCCGGTTTTCCCGGGGTCCTTGCCATTTTACTTACCCGTCCACGTTTCCCTTTTTAAAGCTGTTCCCCCGCCCTTTCCCCGGGCCCCCGCCGTGCCCGCTTCTTAAGGCCGCATGGGGACAGCTTTTCTGGATTTAAAGGGGCCCCCGGGGCCCGATAATTGGTCTATTTTTCGGGGGCCCGGTTTTTAATTTTTAAAAAATAGGGCCCCCAGCACTTTTCCCGCCAGTCCGTTGGTGTGTTTTCCCCGGGGAAAAAAGATGTTGGATTTTTGTAAATTTATTACCCTTTTAACCCGGGGCCCCTTTCTTACTTTTCCTGACCTTGCCTGGTTTTCCGCCTGCCCTGAGCTTTTGCCTGTCTCTGACCACAAACCTCTGCCGCCTGCCCCGACCTTCCCGCCCGTCCCCAAATACGCCTCTTTTATTTCGAAAATTTGTACCCCACTGTACCCCGGGCCCCCCCCACCGCAACAATTTACCCTCAGGGGGAAACGACCGGAACCTCAAAAGCCGCAGCAATCCACCCCGCTTTTTCGGCGGGGCTCTTGGGGAAAACCGGGGGCTACTTAGACTCCGCTCCCTGGCGTGGCTTAGCTATCATCGCATGCGGTGGTCCAGCGAATCCACCTCTACATTACAATACCCTTTATGACCAGGAGGAATAATATGAGTAGCTTCAAAATTAAAATAATACAAGCTCCATAGAAATATATCTCACAGATCACCAAGTTTTTAAGTTTGAGGTATAAAGTTGACCTTTGAGAGTAGGACTTTAACCAGGTAATAGGAGACAGTTTCTTTGCATTTCAAGAAAACATTGTTAGGGCTTGTTCACACGGAGTTTTCACTCCGTGTTACAATCGCTTTTTAGATCCGTCTTGGGGACCGAGAGAGCGGACCCTAAGACGGATCTAAACAATTAGCAGTGACTTTATCACTGCTAATTCTTTGCAAGACGGACCCGAGCGGCGCTTTTGAAACACGCAGCGGCGATCTCTCACGCGAGCGCCGCTGCGTGTTTGTCATAGCAAGCAGTGATAAAGTCACTGCTAATTGTTTAGATCCATCTTGGGGTCTGCTCTGTCAGTCCCCAAGATGGATCTACAAAGCACTTGTAACACGGAGTAAAAACTCCGTGTGAACAAGCCCTTAGACTGAAATATGTGTAGTGTAATAAGGCTCTGTTCACATTGGAGCATATTTATCAATAGTTTCTTACTCTTAGGCATGTTCACAATGGATTTGGACGCTGATTCTGAGGGCGGATTCAGCTCTGAATATTCCTCAGAATCAGCGTCCTATCTGACGATAGTCCAACTCCCATTATAGCCTATGGACAATGATTTTTCTTGGCATTAAATTCGTTTGACATCTGAAATTGACCTGTGAATTCTTTGAGGCATTTTCCGCGTCACCCATTATATAGAATAGGAGGTAGAAAATTTGCCTCGGAAAATCAGCATTGTATCCTCGTCTAAATTCAAGCACAGTGTTTCTGGCGAGGATACAACTCTGAATTGGCGCTGACATTTTCGGCACCGAATTCCGTCATGTGAAGATACCCTAAGGCAGTGTAAACTTAGACTACGCAGTCTTACAATGCACCACATTTATCGTAGTGTTCCTAAATCTGGTGCATGTTAAAACTATCTAGTATTATTTTACACAATTTTTAAGTTGGCTTATTTATGCCACTAACTGTGCCATAATGTTGGTGTATTTTTTGAAGCATGGCACACAGTATTTACCTATAGACATATTTTTTCTAATTTATTTGTTTGTTTCCTGAATGCAAAATTAAGTAACTTTCTAAGCAGCCTACATTTAAAAAATCCTACCATTTTGCTGCTGTAAAGTCTGTGGAACCCTTCAAATAGCTGTTTTGCTGCTGCTTTTGTTGTGTTTTTGAACGTGATATAGAAAACAGTGTGAGTCTAAAACACATTGGGTGACATATGTGAACGGGGCTGCGCCAGAAGTCTGGCATATTTTCAGCCTGACATCTAGCACAGCCCCATTTACTGTATCATTATCATTAACACGCCCACACGGCAATATCAGGCGCATTACAGAGCGCTCGTGGCACTTTGAAATGTACCTGATTTTGGGGGGCATGCAGGAGGTGCACTAGAATCGTACGAAGCTATAGATTTATAGCTCCAGTATGCCAATTCCAGCATTGTTGCCTTAGCTCTAGAATGCGCCTGACTTATGACCTAAGAAGACCGGGTTCATAAATCAGGCGCATTCTACACTATTCTAATGCGCATAAAAATGGCCGTCTAAGCGCCATAAATCATAAATGTCGCCATTGTTTTAATCTCAACACAAATTAACACAAATTAGGTGATATCTTAATTGAAGCAAAATCAGTGTGGAAAGTGGAGAAAGTATTCAAGTCTTCAAGGAGGGCAATTCACATAATCTGTACTGTACAGTTTCATATTGCAGATACCCAGGAAAGCACACACATGCAAAACAGAAGGAAAGATTGGAAAATCACACATCTGCCTGCACAAGGAAGAAGAGGAAACCTGTACAGGAATGAAGGGATGAACTATCCCACCCTCCTGTGGGGGCCCATCCCAGCCTGACAGCATAGCATACCTTCAAACAGAAGCCAGCCTGCCGCTTGTCGGTGAAAAGGGTAGATGTGAGTTTATTTTGGTTTTTTTCTAATGTTGGTTGTTGCTTATGATGGATCACACACAGAGGATGTTTTCAGACACTTTATAGCATTTGGTGGAAGCTGCCATTACATGTGTCTGATCAGGTCCCTGACCACTAAATCACAAGTTGCAAAGTCATTGACGTACAACCTGTGCCTTTTGCCAGTGTTTGTCATATTTTCTGTTTGGCTGCACCCGTATGTTTTCAGTCCTCTGAAGATCAGACAGGTGCTTTGCAGATTGTAATAGAAAGCTTGCCTATCTCAAATCTTCTTTAGTTTAGCTTTAATGTTTCCCACCAACTTTGGCTTTAACCCCTTAAAGGAGTTGTCTCCCTACAGAGTTTCACAGAATGCATGAATGAAATACTCTGTCACTTCCTGGTTCAGACTGACTCATTTGCATACAGCTCTGTGCTCAGTGCTTTCAGTTGCTAATTAGATCAGATTAGCTAAGAAGATTTTCAAACTGCTCTCAGAAGGCTTTATCTGATCCCCAAAACAAAAGCCCTAATTACAGTTCTGTTTATTTTACATAAATCAAGCTTTTTACTGCTCAGCAGCAAGGACACTGCCAGGACCTGTGTGATGACCTCACTCACTGTTATCTCATTGAACAAACAGCAAGGGGAGAATTGTTTACAGGTCAGTTACTGAGGGACCTGAAATAGCCAGGGAGGTCATAAATTCACTTATATCTCCTTAGGGAAAACAGAGGAACAAAGCAATATATTTGGAAAATGTCTTTATTTTGTGTTCCCTACAATTTGAAAGCTATTCTTTGTAGCGAGACAACTTCTTTAAGGACCCTGGACGTATGAGTACGTCCCATGGTCCATGAGGGGCTCTGCAGGGGCATCGTTCCGCGACCCCCCCCCTCCCGCACAGCCGGCGGGTGTTAGCGACTGATCGCAGCTGACAACCGGTGGTTACAGTGCGAACGGGCAGCATCGCCCGCCCACGCTGTTTAACCTTTCAGATGCCGCGGCAAAGATGGCTGCGGCGTCTGAATGAATGAATATCGGTGCCACGATCCGATGCCCGGACATGGCAACAGGGAGCCCTGTGAATGCTCCCATCACTGCCATGTCGTGGTTTGCCCCACTTCCGGACGCAAACAGTAAGTGGGGAAACCACCACCTTGGTTCAGTCTAATGCATTGTCTATGCAATGCATTAGGCTGTATTAACGATCGCACCACCTAGTGGTCAAGCACCCTATGTGGACTGAATGTTACAGTAAAAAAAAAAAGAAAAAGTTTTAAAGTACAAAAAAAAGTATTAAAAGTTCAAATTACCCTCCTTTCCCCATTTTACAAATAAAAACAATAAAATAATAAAAAAGTTACACATATATGGTATCGCCGCGTCCGAAAAAGTCCGATCTACAAAAATGTAACATCATTTATCCCGTATGCTGAACACTGTAGAAGAAAAAAATTCCAAACGCCAAAATTGCGTTTTTTGGTCATTTTATGTTACTTAAGAAATGGAATAAAAGTGATCAAAAAAGTCGCATGCATTCCAAACTGCTAGCCATAAAAAGTACACTTCAGCCCGCAAAAAATGAACCCTCACTGACATCTGTAGGTGTTAATACAAAAAATTTATTGGTCGCACAAAATGGCGCCGTGGTGCAAATTTCAAAAATAGAAAAAGTTTGGAATTTTTTTACGGTACCAAAACATAAAGGAAACCCTACATATTTGGTATTGCCGGATGCGTATCAACCTGTAGAATACGGATAACACATTATATTTACCGAAGATTGAACGCCGTAAAAGCAAAACACCCGCAAACATGGCGAAAATAATTTTTTTTTTAACAATTAGTCCTACTTGGTTTATTTTTGCGGTTTCCCAGTGTTTTCTATAGTACAGTAAATAACACCAATATAAAGTATATCTTGTCCCGCAAAATAAAAGCCCTCATATGTCTATGTAGGTGGAAAAATAAAAAAGTTATGGCTCTGGGAAGGCGAGAGGGAAAAACGAACGTGTCAACAACAAAAAACAACGGGTCATTAAGGGGTTAACAGATGACTAGAAGTTGGTAAGAGCTCTTTGTATGCCTACTTATGAGTCTCTGTGCTGGACTGCTGTCTAGGCCTTGGGTGGGTTTGTTTCTGTGATCCACTATAGACAGAAATACATCTGTAAGTGCCTGTTTTGCTTTCAGCATGAGTCTTTTGGCTGTTTTTACTACTGACTCTGCTTTTCCCTTACTCTGAGGATATCTTGGAGAAGACATCTTGTGTTCAAATTCCCATATATTGATGAATGTTTCAAACTCTTCTGATGTAAACTGAGCAGCGTTGTCCGAGAAAACGATATTCGGAATGCCATACCTGGCAAAATGAGCCTTGAGATTTTTAATCACTGTGCTCACCCTTGTGTCCTGCAAATAGTCAACCTCCCAGAAGTTAGAAAAATAGTCTACAGTTATTAGGTATTCTTTGTCATTCCATGTGAACAAGCATGTTACTATTTTTGACCAGGGCCTATGTGGAATTTCATGTGGTTGCAATGTCTCCTTCAGTTGCTTATCACTGCAGTATGCAAATATTTCACATTCTGCTATATAATTTTTAATGTCGTCATTCATTCCTGATCAGTACACAGATTCTTGTGCTCAACATACGCATCCTTACATGCCTACATGAGAAGAGTTGTCACGAGTGGCGCCGCAGCCCAGGGTCCGGGCTGCGGGCGCACTAGTCTCTGCCCCGTCCCTGCTGCGCTCGGGGAGCGTTGCGCCGCGGTCTGCGGGCGAGCTCGCTCCCACGGGCGCACGGACTTACCTGACCATGCTCCTGCTGCTTTTCTCCTGACTGCCGGCCGGTGCACGTGTCCCCGCTCCCGCGGGCGCGCCCGCGCCAGCTCTCTCGGATTTAAAGGGACAGCGCACCGGTAATTGGGGTTGCCGGCCGCTGACTCTATATAAGGGCTCCACCTCTTCCTGGACTCCGCCGAATCCATAGTGCCCTTATCCTATGCGAGGAAGCCTGCTTTACGTTCCGGTTGCCAGATCCGTGTACCAGTCCCTCCGGCTTACGGTTCTTGACCACGAATCTTTGCTGCCTGCCCTGACCTCTTGGCCCGTCCCCGACTACGGGTTTGCCTGTCGATTTGGTACTTCGTTGCACTTCGGCTGCCACCGCAAGCAAGTCACATCAGGGGTAGAGACCTGGTGGAATCCCACCGCAGCAAGTCCATCCCGTTTTGCGGCGGGCTCTGGTGAAAACCGGGACCCACTTAGACTCCGCTCCCTGGTGTGGCTTCTACCACAGCTTGCGGTGACCCAGCGGATCCACTGCCTAGGTTCGTTACAAGAGTGCAATTTTTTCATTATGTCTCTTCTGAGGGCTTATGGCACTTCCCTTGGAGCATCTTTCTTGTACTTTGGACAGCCCTGCAAGATGACAATCTTAAGGTGTGGAGAGTTATATCCTTATCTGTGCACATCTGTATTTATTTCAGCCTTCCTTTTGACACTGCGAGGTAATCAGGGCCGGGACAAGGCATTTTGGTGCCCTAGGCAAGTACCGCCAATGGGGGCCCCCCCCCCCCCCCTCACTCCCCAAAAAATGCCCCCCCACCCCCACACACACACACTAATTCCTTTAACCCCGGCACCATCTCCTCAGCAGTCACTGCACAATGAAAATCATTTGTCCCCTCCGTATGACAGTGTAATACCCCTAAATAACAGTCACTAAATAATCCACCGATACATGGAGCAAATCTACCAGACAAATGATTGTGACTAAAAACACTCCTACAAAACCAAGACCCAAAACTATTACTACTTAAGGATCAAATAATCCTGCCAGACACTGACCAAACGCGACCCCCACATGTGACCATTAGCTGTACACAGGCTCTGATTACATATACCACCGCCATACAGTGACCAGATAGTGGTAGATACTAATTGTATGTAGACGCTCTGCAGACATATAAGTGATTACACTGCAGTTACATTTAGTGACTCACAGGAGACGTCTTTTCTGATCAGCGTCGTTCACTTTCCCTCTTCTTCTCCATCCGGTTCGCACCTTCATGCTGATTGCTCCCGACCAATACTCGTCCCTGCAGATTGGGACACAAATATCTTAGAATCCTCACATTTTCAGTAACTCCTTAATTATAGGTATATAAGTCCCCTCAGTTAGACAGGTATATAGATATGCCCTCTCAGTCAGGTAGGTATATGTATATTGTCCCCTTAGACAGGTAGGTATATAAATATAGGGGCACTCAGGCAGGTATATAGATATATGGTCACTCTCAGGCAGGTATATAGATATAGGGTCACTCTCAGGCAGGTATATAGACATAGGGTCACTCTCAGGCAGGTATATAGATATAGGGTCACTCTCAGGCAGGTATATTGATATAGGGGCACTCTCAGGCAGGTATATAGGGGCACTCAGGCAGGTATATAGCTATAGGGGCTCAGGCAGGTATATAGGGGCACACAGGCAGGTATATAGCTATAGGGACTCAGGCAGGTATATAGCTAGGGGCCACAGGCAGGCATATGGGGGCTCAGGCAGGCATATAGGGCTCAAGCAGCCATATAGGGGCTCAGGCAGGTGTATGGGGGCTACAGGCAGACATATGGGGGCCACAGGCAGGCGCATGGGGGCTCAGGCAGGCGTATGGGGGCTCAGGCAGGCGTATGGGGCCACAGGCAGGCGTATGGGGCCACAGGCAGGCGTATGGGGCCCACAGGCAGGCGTATGGCGGCCACAGGCAGGCATATGGGGGCCACAGGCAGGCGTATGGAGCCACAGGCAGGCTTTTGTGGCCACACTCATGCTTATGGGGCCACAGGCAGGCGTATAGGGGCCACAGGCAGGCGTATAGTGGCCACAGGCAGGCATATGGGGGCTCAGGCAGGCATATAGGGGCCACAGGCAGGCGTATGTGGCCACAGGCAGGCATATAGGGGCTCAGGCAGGTGTATAGGGGCCACAGGCAGGCGTATAGGGGCTCAGGCAGGCGTATAGGGGCCACAGGCAGGCTTATAGGGGCCCAGGCAGGCGTATTGTGGCCACAGGCAGGCGTATAGGGGCCACAGGCAGGCGTATAGGGACCACAGGCAGGCGTATAGGGGCCACAGGCAGGCAAAAATAACAACATTTATACTCACCTTACCTGCTTCCCGGCCGCGCTCTCCTCTTCTTTTCCGGCCGCGCGCTCCTCCGGCAGCTCCTCGGGCGAACAGCCTGTGACGCGCTGTGCGCCCGAGGAGAGGCAGCGTCGCGATGACATCACTTCATCGCGAAGCTGCCAGCTGAGTAAGTAAGCTCTTTAGAGAGTAGCTGCAATCAGTAAGTCTCTTCCTGGACAGAAGCATTTTTCAAAACCATATTTCTGAAGTCATAAGACCATGTGCTATAGTCTCTTTGGGGAATTTAATAGTGGTTTCTTTGTAATGCTCTCCAAAGGTTCATGATTTGAATGCATTGTTACTCGTCGACCATAGGTGTACTGGTGGAATATCTGTATCCCAAATACAACAGCCAGTAGTTCTTTCTCATTTTGAGCATATCCCTACTGCATCTGCAATAGCCTTCTTTACTGATTGGAAAGCAGAGGCCTGGCTTTCTGTCCATTCCCAGAGCACATCTTTGTGCGTTAACTGTTTCAAAGGCTCACATATGTCTGACAGATGGCTGCAAAATTTGGAAAGATAATTTACCATGTCCAGAAATCATTGTACTTCACAAACATCAGTAGGGGTAGGGATATCCTGTATTGCTCTCACCTTGCCCGGATCCACTTTCACACCATTTGAGGTCAGAAGATGTAAAAAAATTTAAAGTTTTATTCATTTTTCTCTACATCTGTTAAAAATAGTATTATCATCTGATCATGATTGTTGATTGCATATTCCGTATCTTCACCTTCTCCCACTATTAATATATCATGTTAATATATCATCTGCTATGGTTTTTACTCCAGGAAGTCCTTCCAAAACCTGCATCAATTTCTATTGGAACATCTCTGAGGCAGGTTTTATTCCCATGGGCATTCCCAGCAATTTATAGCGTCCAAATGGAGAAGAAAATGTTCACTAAACTTGATGCTTTATCCAGTTCCACATGCCAGAATCCAAAGGGGAACTGATTAGTTGCTATGGGCAACGAAGAAAGTCTGCAGAGCCTGTGTGCACTGCTATCTATCACTATGTGGTCACTGTGTGGTGGTAATACTGATCTTTGTATACTGATCTTTATTCAGTAACAGTATATGGGTATTATTCAGTCACTATGTGGTGGTAATTTGTGGTCATGTTCTGGTAGTATAATCAGGTCCAGATGTAGTAGTGTTATTGGTAATTTTGGTCTTGGTATAGTGGGATGTGTTTGGTAGCGGTATGATGGGGATATGAATAGTGAGGTAATCACTCCTTGTATTATCTAGTAACTGCATGACTTAGGTCCCGGTAAATGTTCATGGGGAGGCGGGACCCATCCAAAAGTTTGCTTTGGGGCCCAGGCTTCCCTAGTTATGCCACTGGTGTAAGGTGTATTCTTTGATCTTACAGTCAGATGACAGAATTGTTTTAATATCTGTTTGTATACATTAACCCATTACCGACATTTGACGAATGAGTACATGATAATGACGGGAAGTATGTATAGAACTGGCTTGCTCATTCTATGACCTGCACCTGAGTTAAGAATGGGCACCAGAACTCCTCCATGCAGAATGGACAGGTGGCGGTGCATGCCTGGCCTTGTTCATTCTGTTGTAAGGGAGTTCCACCTCAGCAGTTGTGCTCTGCTGTACTTGAAACTCCCATTGAAACGAATGGAGAGTGCCATGCATTGTCAGCGACCTGACCATTCTCCATGGAGGAGTTCAATGGCCAGTGTATTTGCTGTAGATATGCATAAATATCAGAGATGTAAATACCCTTCTAAGATTCATTTAATTACAAAATTATTTTGGGTACATCCATATGAGACAGAACTGCTGCGGGATTTTCCCATTTCCATAGGTAAATCTACAGTAGCAAATTCCCAACACATCGTGAGCATTTTATTGCTTATTTTATGTAAATTTGCAGCTGGAGATTATGTAATTAGGAGAATATATTGCAAACCATCTTAAATTGATTCATTTTAGTGGCCAAGGTTGTTATTTATTTGACTACATTTTAGAAATCCACAATTCCAGATTCCATATATAATAAAGTATTTCAAATCATGATAATTATTTTTTTGTATTATTTTAATGATTACAGACACATGATGCATTTATTCCTTAAAGTACTTTAAGCTATTTAGACAATATACAAAATGAGATGAGCAAAATTCCTAGCCTACCAATCCAAATTAATTGAAAGCTTCTAAAAGAGTCCCTAAGTATAGGCTTGTGCCAAAGAAATGTCAGCATCTGACAGGATATCTGTTTAGTCAGCAATATTTAGTTACAGCAATAGTTCACGTTCCACAGGGAAGTATTCTTCTGCCTAAAATGAATATGCAGTCTTTGGAAGTGACACTGATTTCCGGACATCACAAGCTTCTACTGCTAATAGACCACTCATTCAGATGAAATTTCCTGTGACACATTTTCCGTTCCAACATATATTATGCATACTGTTCATCCCTGAGAGCACCACCCACGAGAAAACTAGTTTTCAATACAATTTTAAAGGATGGTCTCAAAGAGGTTTTATTGTAAAAATGCAGAGCTTCCATTGGCTGTACATAGTACACAGTTACTTATTTAGTTACTACAGCTGAAAAAATTTCCACCAAGTTTAAATGAGGATGGGGAGAAGATGTTGATGACGGGGGGGGGATATGGATAACTTTAGAACTCTGCTTTTCTCTGTTGATCCAGAGGAAGTTAAGAAACCCGTAAGGTTTGAACAAATCTGTCCTACAAAAAACACACATTTTCCTCTTGATCCCAAATGGTGGTGGATCTGATTAGATCAACAATCAAAACAGGGATTTTAGATGTCTTCATAATCCTTATGTCAAGCACAGGAGTTGATGGGTGAGCTTTGGAATAAGGTTCTGCTGAGGAGCGGAGTCTAAGGAACTCCTGGTCTTCACCCTCAACCTTGTCAAAGGAGGTTGAACTCCACTGCAAGGGAACTCACAGGTTGCTATCCCCGGCCAAGTCATCCATGGTGACGGATGCCATGCAAGTGTGGTACAGGAGGGCAAGGAAGAGGCGTAGTCAGGTCACTAGCGAAAAGTTCAGGGCAGGCGGCAAACTTGTTGTCAAGGTTACAGACAGATGGTCAGGCTAGGCAGAGTTCAGGGGTAAACAGGTCAGCAAACTAAGGTCAATTCCGAAAATCACTAGCAGGAACAGCAGCCAAATGCAGGTAGACATACCAGTAATCTGGCACAGAGGAGTCGAGGAGGAGTACCTACAGTTGAAACCAGAAGTTTACATACACTCTATAAAAATACATATATGTGTGTTTTTCTCATTAACATCTATGTTTTTCACATCTGACATGAAATCAGAATAAACCTTACCAGTTTTAGGCCAATTAGGATTACCAAAATTATTTATATCTGCCAAATGCCAGAATAATGAGAGAGAGAATTTTTTAAGGCATTTTTATCATTTTCAGCAAAGTCAAAAGTTTACATACACTAGGATTACTATGCCTTTAAACAATTTTGGACAATGCATATGATGATGTCATGTCTTTGGAAGCCTCTGGTTTAATGGCAACATCTGAGTTAATTACTGTGGATGTGTAATTAAAGCACAACAGAAACACACTGCTTCTGCATGTAACATCAGGGGAAAGTCTAAAGAAATCAGCCCAGCTATCAGGTAGAGAATTGTGGACTTGCACAAGTCTGGATCATCCTTGGGTGTACAAACAATTATACGCAAGTACAAACAAGATGGGAATGTCCAGCCATCATATGAAGATGGATACGAGTTCTGTGTCTCAGAGATGAACGAGCTTGGGTCCAACATGTGCATGTAAACCCAAAAGCAAAAGACCTTGTGAAGATACTGGTGGAAGCTGGTAAGATTTTGTCATTATCCACAGTGAAATGAGTACTTTATCAACATGGGCTGAAAAGCCACTCTGCCAGGAAGAAGCCATTACTCCAAAAGAAACATATAAAAGCCAGATTAATGTTTGCAAATGCACACAGGAACAAAGATCTACATTTTTGGAGACATGTCCTGTGGTCTGACGAAACTAAAATGAAACTGTTTGGCCATAATTTCTATTGTTACGGTTGGAGAAAAAAGGGAGAAGCTTGAAAGCCAAGGAATACCATCCCAACTGTGAAACACAGGGTTACAGCATCATGTTGTGGGGTTGTTTTGCTGCAAGAGAGGCTGGTGCACTTCAGAAAATAGATGGCATCATGAGGAAAGAAGATTATGTGGCAATACTGAAGCAACATCAGCCAAGAAGTTAAAGCATGGGTGGAAATGGGTCTTTCAAATCGACAATGACCAAAAGCATATTGCCAAATTAGTTACAAAGTGGCTTAAGGATAACCAATTCAATGTTTTGGAGTGGTCATCACAGAGCCCTGATCTCAATCCTATTTAAAATTTATGTGCAAAGCTGAAAAGGCAGGTGCGAGCAAGGCGACCTACAAACATGGCTCAGTTACACCAGTTCTGTAAAGAGAAATGGGCTAAAATTTCTTCCAACTATTGTGAGAAGCTTGGAGAAGGACATTTGAACCAAGTCATATGGCATGTCCCCACGGCACGGGTTTTCGGCCGGTTTTTCAGGCGGTTTGTGGTTTTGCAGACCGCCTGAAAAACAGGCCGAAAATGAGCACAATGGGGCGCTATGGAAAACCCGTGCAGCAGTCCCCACTGCACGGGTTTTCCGCCCGGCGGTTTTTCTGCCCGCAGGCCACCCACAAAACATTGTGATTGCACAATCTTCCATCCAGTTTTCAAAGAAAAGCCGTCCCAATATACGTAGACCAAGAAGTACACAGACGCAACCGCAATCACCAGCCCTGACGCACGCTGCGAGACCTTAGTATTATTTCGAACCAAGTAATCATCTAAGTTTTTTTTGCAGGGACTAAACTACTCATATAGTAAAATAGGATTGTCCACTCAGGAAATTGAACCTTTTATCTCTAGATGGATGAAGTGGCACCATGTCTTTTCAGAGGGTTTAACATGAAACCGCAATTTTTATACTTATACAATATAACATTTCTATTCTCAATGCTAAACAAATGTAATTTTTTTACCCTTCCTCATAGCTTACATTCTCCATGCCCCTTATCATTTAAGTTACTCGTCTTTGTACCTTCTCTAACTTCAGGACATCCTTTCTATGGACTGGTACCCATGTTTTGTAAATGGCAATATTACGTCCCTGTCCCACAAGTCCATACCTCTTTTAATATATGGCAATATTTTGCTAGCCATATAAGCAGCAGATTGACACTTAAAAATATCTCCCATAGATTGCCTTGTACTAGATTCTGTAGCTTGGTTTCATTTGCAAAAATAGAAGCAGTGCTATTAACCATTCATAATGTAGTGATTTTTGGTGTCAACATTTTTGTTTTAACTGTTGTTTGACCCTATATGTTTCTTTCTGCGAAATGACAGTTTATTTTTCATTGGTCGAGTTGTACTTTTATAATGGAACTTTTTTTTTGTACTGGGACACCCTTACAAAAATATTTCTGGGTTTAAATGAAAAAACAAAACAAAACAATGGTCCAAATTTTGTGAGGTTATGGTTCAAAGAGTTCACTGTGTGGTAAAAATACCAAAAACTGTGTTCCAAATGCCAAATAGTGCTTCTTCCCTTATACACCCTGCCATGCACCCAAACAGCAATTTACACTCAATTATGTGGAAAGAAATGTGGAAGGAATTGTGTAACAAATTGTGTAACAAATTTTGGGATGCTCTTTACTCCAAGAGTCCTTGTGAAAATCCTTGCATATTACTGTTTACTGGCTTGCTGAGGATACCAGGTCTGTAGCTATAGCAACCAGTGCTGGAAGCCTATCAGGAGAGATCGAACAGGTCTGTAGACATAGCTACCTGAAGAGCTAATGCAGTCCATACAAGAGGGGATATCTAGGCATAGGTAGGGCAAAGTTAATGGGCACATACAGTACTGGAAAGTGACTTGTTATTGCAAGATCTTTAACATAAAAAGCAATCATTGTAGTGAGACAACCCTTTTAACTTGTTGTTTTGAACAAAGCCATGTCAGAACTGGACTGGTAACCTAAAAAAATTTTTTGTTGCAAATTTTCTTGAAAATGTGAAAAACTGCTGCTACATTTGTAAGCCCCCTAATGTTATAAAAGAATAAAAAGACATTTAAAAAATGACGGCAACATAAAGTAGGCATATGGTACATGCTAGTTATAAACTATTTTGTGTTATAAATGTCTTACAGGAAGACATTTTTGAATTTTAAAAATGGCACATTTTTCCAAATTTTCTCAACATTTTGGTATTTTTCACAAAAAACAAGGGCTGTATCAAAATGTATTACCAGCTAAAAGCACAATGGGCAACATGTATGAACACGGCTGTGCCAGTTTTCTGGTGTACTTTGAGCCAAAAAGAAAGTATGAACAGGTGTACTCCAAACTTTGGCGTGATAAGTCCCTTTGTAATGCGCCAAAGACACTTTTAGTGCGCCAAAGATTAGGGGCGTTCTGGGTGTATGTCGCACCACATTCTTAGAAGTAGACACATTTATGATTCTTTGACGCCAAATTTTGGCGCAGAACAGTTAGAACAGCCAGACCAAGATAAAGGTCAATGATATGATAACTGTTCCTACGTGGTATATTATTTTTATTGTTAGGATTTATAAAATTATGGTGTTTCTGAGCTTTCTTCGGGATAGTTTCAATTCTATAATGAAGAAAAACAAATCTATGTATAAAAGCACATTTGCAAATTGTTTTTGCTAACTGGCACGTTTTTGGTGAGAATACCACCTTATTCATTTCAAGGGCTCACCAGTCTAAGCATAACAAAAATCTTTGTAAATGTATATTTTGTGTTATACCACACTTGTTTTTTTAATAGTGAACTGGCTCAACATTTTAGTTTCCTCTCCAGGCATTTATGGCTAATAACACTAGTAAATAAATATAATGCAATCAAGTACATTAATGTATCAAAAAATGACTCCATCATTTATCAAGGATATCATAATTAATACTACCCACAAAACGTAACTGTCTTTTTGTTATAAAATAGGTTATATTTATTTAACAATCCATAATTAAAATATGAGTAAAAATGAGTCACACATTTACAAAGCAGGAATCTCAGAGTACAGATCTATCAAAAGGAACAGTAACACAGTTAAAAAAAACATGGCTGGTGCCTGTGATAAAGGCCTGTAGGGTAAAGTAACTTCAGAGGAGAATGGCCAGTGACTGAAAATCAAAGCAAAACTGACTATATTGCCCATAGCAACTAATCACAGCACAGGTTTTAGTTTCAAGAGCCAAATGTAAAATTTGCTTACATAGCATGACCTAAGATACTGAAGCAAGAAAAAGCTTTTTGGGTGGTGGAATTGGCAAGAACGAGGTCTGTTGTGACAGTACAGCAAAACATTCAGAATAAATTTAGTGAATGTGCTTTGTTGGATGAAGCAACTTGAAACCGCTGCTGGTTTCTGTCCAAAGACTTCGAAAGATACAGTGAAGAGGATTGGATCCATGTACGAGCATAGTCCTAGAAAATCGACCAGGCCGACTAGTATGGAACTTTAAGTGCTACAAACCACATTATGGCATATATTCTGAAAATGTCAGACACCTGTCATGTAACCAATGGAAATAACAAATATTTGTAAGATATAGATAAAACTTGGATAGGTAGTGTGTCTTTTCATGTCAATACATTTGTGTTATGTTTTCTCAGTGATGAATACGGAGGCTATAATTTTGCACCATCCTTCTTGAATCACCCTGTATAACAATTCAGGGGCTTATGCAGCATGTGGCATGCATTTGATGCTATACAAAAGGACCCGCACCTACTATTAGACTATCAATATGCCATCAAAGTCTGTGGTGAAGACCTCTTTAATGAAGCACTAGTGCAGTTCTTTATAATAACATTGTAGAACTATGTACAAAGTAAAGTGCATTATCGTAAATATTAGCAAATATTTCATGAGTTCCTAACGTTGCAAAAAGCACCCGGCATTGTACTTAAATAGGTCATATACATAATGGAGATGACCTTGGATGCCGACAACCCAAAACACGTTTTAGCATTACCTTCAAATACCATCAAATGCATGCAGTATGCTACATAACTTCATGGATTGTCATCTGTTACCATTTCTTTTAGTGGATGTGTACTCCAGAATTTATGCTATATACAGTTTGTTGCAAGAGTATTATTGCACCTTGAACTGTTCCTCATTCTTAAATGATACAGCCACAAACTTAAATGTATTTTATTGATATTTTATGTGATAAAGCAACACAAGATAGCAAGTATTTCTGAATTGTGGAGAAAATTATGTGTGCTTTTCCAAATTTTTGCAACTTAAAAAACTGAAAAGTGTGGTGTGCATATGTATTCAGCGCCCTGTACTCTGATACACCAAAATATAATCCAGTGGGACCAATTGCCTTTGCAATTCACCTAATTAGTAAATAGCGTACATCTGTAGGTAATTTATTCTCAGTATAACTACAGCTTATTTATGAAGGCTTCAGAGGCTTGTTACGCAACAGTGGTGAAAAATTAGCATCATGAAAACCAAAGAACACACCAGACAGCTCAGGGGTAAAGTTTTGGTAAAGTGTATTGCAGGATTAGTGTCACGGATGCCCCTGCAACCCTCGTCCCAGGTCGCAGGCGCATCCGTGTCCCACTGCCGGGCGGCGCTGCGACTCGCATGTCGGGTCGCAGGCACGCTTGTTCCCCTATCTGTCCCATGGGCTACTTACCCGACCACGCTCCTGCTGCCGCCTCTGTCCCGTGGCGCGCACGGCCCCACTCCCTAGGGCGCGCGCATGCTGGCAGTGTTAAATTTAAAGGGCCAGCGCACTGGTAATTGGCTATTGCTGGTCGCTGCCCCTATTTAAGCCTGCCTCTTCCTGGTTACCCTGCTGGATCTTTAGTGCCAATAACCTATTGAGAAAACATTCCTGAGTCTTGTCTGATAACCATGTACCGTACCGTTTGCCTCCGTTCCTTGACCACGAATCTTGCCGCCTGTCCTGACCTTCCTGCCTGTCCTCGACCACAAACCATTGCCTCCTGTCCTGACCTTCTGCCTGTCCCCGACTAGGAGCCTCCCTTACGATTTTATACCACACTACACCTCGGTTGCCTCTGCAAGCAAGTCACGTCAGGGGTAGCGACCTGGTAGACTCCCACCGCAGCAAGTCCATCCCGCTTTGCGACGGGCTCTGGTGAATACCGGGACCTACTTAGATTCTGCTCCCTGGAACGATGCGGCATTAGCCGCCACCTTTAAGAAAGGCCTTTCCAGTCAGATCAAGGATGCCTTATCCATCCGTGATCCCCCTGTCTCCTTGAGTGACCTTATCTCCTTGGCCACTCGGATTGATATCCGTTTTCGGAACAGTGAGAAGAGCTCCACCAGGAACGCGAACCTGCCAGGGTCCGCCGTTTTCCCCGCCTAGCTCCTGTAGTCCAGAGACCACCTCAGTTGTCCTCCCTATCTACTACAGAGGAACCCATGCAAGTGGACAGAGCCCATTTGACTCCACAGGAGCTGACCCGGCGGCGTGAAGAAAATCTATGCCTCTATTTTGCCAGCCCCGAGCATTTCCGCTGGGTCTGCCCTCTTCGTCCTCAGCGTCTGGGAAACGCATGCACCTAGGATACGTGGGAGAGGCGTTCCTAGGTGAGAGCAAGTCCTCTCCTCGTTTAACCATGCCCATGCTTGTCGGATCCGGACCGGGAGTTCAACTCCAAATTTCTGCCTTCCTGGACTTCGGTTCAGCTGGAAATTTCGTGGATGCTGCCTTGGTGTCTAGATACAACCTCCCCGTGGTCCGTCTGGAAAAGCCTCTTGTCATCTCCTCTGTCAGTGGGAGATCCTCCATGATCCGATCCAGTACCGTACCGAGCCCTTGCTCCTTCAGGTAGGGGCGCTACACAAGGAGAAACTGGTGTTCTATGTGCTCCCTTGGTCCTCCTCGCCTGTCCTTCTGGGTCTTCCATGACTGCAGCAGCACGCCCCTGTGCTCAACTGGGAAACGGGCAAAGTCTTACGTTGGGGGCAAGGATGACGATCACGCTTTTTGGTGGCACCCTGCCTGGTGCTTCCCGCTTCTTCGATACCACCCACATCTTTAGCAGGCCTTCCTGCTCTATATCAGGAATTTGCAGATGTGTTCTCCGAGAAGCAAGCTGAGACTCTACCTCCGCATCGCCCTTACGACTGCCCAATTGATCTGCTGCCCGTCACCTCTCCACCTTGGGGCCGAGTCTACCCGGTGTCAGTACCCGAGACACAGGCTATGTAGGTCCACATTAATGAAAATCTCCAGAAGAAATTTATTCGGAAGTCCTCCCCCCGGGGCTGGATTCTTCTTCGCCATGCATCAATTACCGAGGACTCAACACGATTACCATTAAGAGCCGATATCCTCTGCCTTTGATTACTGAGCTCTTCGATCGGCTTCGGGGAGCCAGGATATTTTCTAAACTGAATCTGCGGGGAGCTTATAATCTCATTCGTATACAAGAGGGGGACGAATGGAAGACGGCTTTTAACACCCGCGATGGGCACTTCAAGTACCTGGTGATGACCTTTGGTCTCTGCAACGCTCCAGCAGTTTTCCAGGAGTTCGTCAACAACATATTCCGGGACCTCCTGTATTCCTGTGTCGTTGTCTATCTGGACGATATACTAATTTTCTCCCCCGATCCGCAATCCCACGTAAGCCATGTACGACAGGTCCTTCGGCGTTTGAGGGCTAACCACCTCTATGCCAAACTCGAAAAATGTCTGTTCCATCAGCAAAGCCTTCCAGTCCTCGGCTACATTATTTCGGACAAGGGCCTGCAGATGGATTCTGCCAAATTGTCTGCCGTCCTGCAGTGGCCAAGACCCGTGGGCCTCCGAGCCATACAAAGATTCCTGGGCTTCGCCAACTATTATAGACAGTTTGTGCCGCACTTCTCCTCACTAGTGTCTCCCTATAGGGGGCTTTAACCAAAAAGGGCAGTAATCCGAGGTTATAGCCACCAGCTGCGGAAGAAGCTTTCCTGAAGCTGAAGTCTGCGTTCGCTTCTGATACTATATTTACTATTTTGCCATAGGCAAACTTAAACTCTATCAGTTCTCTATCTATTAAACACTAAAACGTAACTTTTATTATATCTAACTCTTAACCTCTATACAAAACTATTTAAAAACCTGATCTCTATCCTCATCATTTAAAACCCTTTTTTCCCTTTGAAAGGGGGAATAACTCCCTTTCTATCATCAAGTCTGGGGGAACCCCACCTATAACAGGAGAGCCTTATATCTATAGCAAAGTATCTAGCTTCAGAAAGGGTCCCAAGCCAACTACTTGGGCAGTCGCCCTAATCTCATAGACACAAACAAATAAGGCCCCCTTGTGACAACGTCTGCAGCAGGTGAAACTTTTAGACAGAGGTGAGAGATCACAATTTAAAACGTCATGCCTGACCTCGCCGACATGTTTCGCCAGCTAACCTGGCTTTATAAAGGCTTAGAGGTCCGATAAACATGTGGTCTAAAGCTCACTTCCTTTTATATCATGTTAGGAAAAACCCCCCATACAGGTGCTCCCAATTAGCCATCAGAGAATCCACATAAAGCCCACCCCCCCCTTCCGCGCGTGCACACTCATAACATGTCTGCTGAAGCTGCCACCATGCTCTCATGAGCCAAAACAACCTTCAGTCAAATTCGCCATCTCCATAACAGGCTTGCGCCCCCTCTTACCGTATGCCCGTGCCAATGCACTGCACCAACAAACACCTCAGCCCTGACTGTGATGGGCTTCCATCTCATTTCTCTCATATTATTGCAACTGCGTGCCTCCCCTAAATGAACTAAGCAGACTAGGTATCACATTACACAGCAAAACTGCCATCTTTGTCAATTCCATAAGCCCCTTTTTCTTAAATTTATCTAATATGCATATTCATTGGGAATATAAACTCCACTGTACAATAGACCACTGTCATATTATCTTCCCATAAAGCTCTTCTCCTATGTATGTAATATGCATATTCATTCCAATAGAGCCTGCAGTCCCCATTAAAAACATGTTCCAATGCATGGTTTGTCGCAAGACTAAATGCATAAACTACTTCTCTTTCACATGTAATATTCATACTCATTTTAATAATACAGTAGGATCTATGGCTAGCCCTCCCTTCCTCCCTCCCACAGTCTGACCTCACAGACCTCACAGACTTTTTTCCCTCCCTTCCATCTTCCTCGCGCCCCTCCCCCCTCCCTCTTCCCTCTCCCCCTTTTGCCTCTACGTTTTCCTATTGTCCCTGGGTCCTGTAATGATGACATATATTCATCACCTCAGGCCACGCTTTCAATTTAACAAATTAGGGTTTGCATGTATAGTGCTTTTGCAGGGACTTTTCATGTAGTACTCAGTATGTCTAGATTTATTGTTCCTTCTGGTTGCGCTGGTTTTGTGCGTGGCGGATTCATCTGGTTGCGGTGGCATTTGAGGATTCTGGAGTTCTTTCATGCTCCCTTTGTGATATGGTGGATTGATTGGCTAGCTGTGAGCAGTAGGAGAGAATCTTCAATGGGGAACTTGTGATGTCAGACTGTGGCAGGGAGGGAGGGCTAGCCATAGGGCCTTCAGTATTATTAAAATGAGTATGAATATTACATGTGAAAGAGAAGTAGTTTATGAATATAGTCTTGAGACAAACAATGCAGTGGAACATGTATTTAATGGGGCCTGCAGCTCTATTGGAATGAAATATGCATATTACATACTAGGAGAAGAGCTTTATGGGAAGATAATATGACAGTGGTTATTGTACAGTGGAGTTTGTGTTCCCAATGAATATGCATGTTGGATATTGAAGAGAAGGGGCTTAGGGAATTGACAAAGATGGCAGTGTGCTGTGTAATGTGATACCTAGTTTTGCTTAGTTATTCTAGGTGAGGCACGCAGTTTCAATAATATGAGAGAAGTGAGTGGAAGCCCCTCACAGTCAGGGCTGAGGTGTTTGTTGGTGCAGTGCATTGGCACGGGCAGTACGGTAAGATGGGGCGCAAGCCTGTTATGGGAGATGGCGAATTTGACTGAAAGGGTTGTTGGGCTCATGAGAGCATGGTGGCAGCTTCAGCAGGACATTGTTATGAGTGTGCACGCGCGGAAGGGGGAGTGGGCTTTTTGTTGATTATTTGATGGCTAAAATGGGGAGCCCTGTATGGGGTGTTTACCTAACATGATATAAAAGGAAAAGTGAGCTCAGCCACATGTGATCGGACCTCTAAACCTTGATAAAGCCAGGTTAGCTGGCGAACATGTTTGGCGAGGTCAGGCATGACGTTTTAAATTGTGATCTCTCACCTCTGTCTACAAGTGTCACCTGCTGCAAGGGGGCAGGGGTGCCAAGGGGGCTTATTTGTTCTGTGTCTAATGAGATTAGGGACGACTGCCCAAGTAGTTGGCTTGGGATCCCTTACTGAACTAGTACTTTGCTATAGATATAAGGCTCTCCGTTTAATAGGTGGGGTTCCACCAGACTTGATGATAGAAAGGGAGTTTTTTCCCTCTTTCAGAAGCCAAAAAGGGTTAAATGATGAGGATAGAGATCAGGTTTTTAAATAGTGTGTATGAGGTTAAGAGTTAGATATAATAAAAGTTACGTTTTAGTGTTTAATAGATAGAGAACTGATAGAGTTTAAGTTTGCCTATGGCAAAATAGTAAATATAGTGATCAAAAGTCACTCTTTGTTCTCTTGCGAGATTCCCAATTTTTTGGAGATTACGCTTCTGATACTCACACGACCAGACACAGAAAAACCCTTCTTTTTGGAAGTTGATGCCTCCTCGTTGGGAGCCGGAGCTGTACTTTCTCAAAAGGGTTCCAAAGGCAAGACCCTCACATGTGGTTTTTTCTCAAAAACCTTTTCTTCTGCTGAGCGAAATTACGCTATCGGAGACCGGGAATTACTGGCCATCAAGCTAGCCCTAGAGGAATGGCGCTATCTCCTGGAGGGGGCTCGACACCCGGTCAATATTTACACCGACCACAAGAACCTCCTCTACCTCCAGACGGCCCAGCGTCTAAACCCACCCAGGCACGATAGTCTCTATTCTTTTCCAGGTTTAATTTTCTGATTCATTTTTGCCCCGCGGAGAAAAACGTCAAGGCCGATGCCCTCTCCCGTGCCTCTGACGTGGTAGGAGACGAACCAGCACCATGGCATATTATCCCTCCCGAAAGGCTAATCTCTGCTGCACCCAGAGTTGCAGCGAATCCCACTGGGCTAGACTTATGTGCGCCCGGCTCTACGAAAGAAAATACTGCATTGGGGACATTGCTCTCGAGTGGCAGGACACCCGGGTGTGAAGAAATCTTACTCTCGTATCTCCCGTTTCTATTGGTGGTCCAGTCTGGCCAAAGACATCTGTGAATTCGTGGAGTCGTGCACTTCGTGTGCCTGCAACAAGTCTTCCCATCTCAAACCGGCAGGTCTGCTGCAGCCACTGCCTATTCCCGATTGTCCCTGGACCCATGTGGCCATGGATTTTATTACGGACCTCTTGCCTTCCTCTGGTAATACCGTGATCTGGGTAGTCACGGATCGCTGTTCTAAAATGTCCCATTTTGTCCCTCTGCCTGGTCTACCCTCTGCTCCTCGTTTGACCAGCATATTTTTTCAGCATATTTTTAGGCTACATGAGCTGCCCCGCCATATAGTCTCTGATCGGGGGGTCCAATTTGTTTCTAGGTTCTGGCGCTCCCTCTGTAACCAGCTACAAGTAAAATTGGATTTCTCCTCGGCCTATCACCCTCAGACCAACGGGCAGGTGGAGAGGGTTAACCAGATACTGGGCGCCTATCTGCGGCACTTTGTTTCTGCTCGTCAGGACGACTGGGCCAATCTGTTACCTTGGGCAGAATTTTCATATAATTCGTTAGACTCCGAGTCTGCCGGTGCCGCCCCCTTTTTCATTGTCTACGGGCGACATCCACGCCCACCCCTCCCCCTCTCTGTGCCCTCTGAGGTCCCGGCTGTGGAAGATTTGGTCCAGAACTTAACTGCCATTTGGAACCAGACACGCCAATCTCTACTCCGGGCTTCCGCTCGTAACAAGATACAAGCTGACAGAAAGCGAAGACCTCCTCCCATCTTCTCTCCTGTTGACAAGGTGTGGTTGTCGGCGAAGTATATCCGCCTCAATATCCCTGGTTATAAGCTTGGTCCCTGGTTCTTGGGACCGTTCAATGTGCTAAAACGCCTAAACCCAGTGGCATACAAGCTCCGCCTTCCTCCCACTATGCGGGACCCAAACTCCTTCCATGTCTCTCTTCTGAAGCCGGTCATCCTAAATCGTTTCTCTTGGAAAATTGTTCCTCCCACTCCTGAGGCTGACGCCACCAATGTCTTTATGATAAAGGAAATTCTGGACATGAAAATGGTCAGAGGGAAATGTCTTTTTCTCATTGACTGGAAGGGGCTCGGGCCCGAAGAAAGTTCCTGGGAACCAGAAGACAATATCCTGGACCATAATGTTCTCCGGAGATTCCTTCAGGCCAGAAAGAAGAGGGGGTTTAGGGGGAGGGGGGGATACCGTCACGGCTGCCCCTGCGACCCTCGTCCCGGGTCGCAGGCGCATCCGTGCCCCGCTGCCCCACGGGCTACTTACAAGGCCACGCTCCTGCTGCGGCCTCTGTCCCGCGGCGCGTGCGGCCCCGCTCCCTAGGGTGCGCGCGCGCCGTTAGTGTTAAATTTAAGGGGCCAGCGCATCGGTAATTGGCTATTGCCAGTCGCTGACCCTATTTAAGTCTGCCTCTTCCTGGTTACCCTGCCGGATCTTTCGTGCCAATAGCCTATTGAGAAAGCGTTCCTGAGTCTTGTCTGATTACCGTGTACCGTACCGTTTGCCTCCGTTCCTCGACCACGAATCTTGCCGCCTGCCCTGACCTTCCTGCCTGTCATCGACCACAAACCATTGCTGCCTGTCCCTGACTACGAGTTTTCCTGACGATTTTGTACCACGCTACACCTCGGCTGCCTCCGCAAGCAAGTCACGTCAGGGGTAGCGACCTGGTAGACTCCCGCCGCAGCAAATCCATCCCGCTTTGCGGTGAGCTCTGTTCAAGACCGTGACCTACTTAGATTCCGCTGCCTGGTATGGCTTACGCCATCGCTTGTGGAGGTCCAGAGGATCCGCTACCGTTGCTCATGACAATTAGGTTTTAGAAAAAAATTTATGGGCCGCTACTGAATCTATGTGTCCCTCCAATTTTATTCAAAGAACTTTTTTTTCTCACATGTTGATGTGCCATCTCAAGATCTTCACCAAGACTAACAATGTATCTTTTGGCTAGTTTAAACCAGAAACATTTCCAATCATATTAATTAGGGAACCTTTGGACTGGATTCATAAGGCTTTTTTTACGCACATTTTAGAGAGAAAAAATACGCTTAAAAAACACTAAAGTGTTCCAATGTTTGTGAACAATGGGATTCCAAATCCATGTGGCACAAAAAAATACGTGTTCCTCTTTATTTATTTGTTTTAAATGCAGAAAATGAGATAAGTGCCAGAATTTGGATTAGCCCATTTAACACCCGGGATGTCCACTATGAGTACCTTGTTATGCCTCTTAGCCTCTGCAATCCCCCGACAGTGTTCCAAGAATTTGTGAATAACATCGTCCGGGATCTTCCGTACAACTGTGTCCTGATTTACCTGGACGATATTCTGATCTACTCTCCAGATCTTGAATCCCATTGCACTGATGTTCGAGTGCTCTCTCGCCTTAGATGCAACCATCTGTACGCCAGATTGGAAAAGTTTCTATTCAAATAGACCAGTTTGCCATTCTGGGGGTACATAATTTCAGCACCAGATCTTCTAATGGATCCGGAGTCAACAACAGTGTTAAGCTGGTCATGCCCTATCGTTCTCCGAGCTATACAGTGGTTCATTGGTTTTTCTAACTACTACCACCAAGTCATCCCACACTTCTCCACTCTTGTAGCTCCTACTGTCGCCCTTACCAAGAAGAGCAGTAAACCTCATCTATGGAACTCCGAAGCTCAAGAAGCTTTTACCCAGTTGAAAACACCCTTTGCCTCCACCTCTTTTCTTCGCCACCCAGATCCGGAAAGTCCTTTCTTTCTGGAAGTCGATGCATCCTCGGTCGGAGCTGGAACCATCCTCTTGCAAAAATCTGCCAAAGGCAAATTTCTTACTTGCAGCTTCTTTTCTAGGACCGTCTCCCCGACCGAAAATAATTATTCCACTGGTGACAGGGAACTGCTGGCGAATGGTGATATCTTCTGGAGAGCTCTCTACATCCCGTTACAATCTACACAGACCACAAAAATCTTCTTTATCTACAAATGTTTCAACAGTCGAATCCTCATCAAGCTTGCTGGTCTCTAGTCTTTTCTCATTTCAGCTTTAACCTCCACTTCCAGCCAGTCGCCAAAAACCTTAAAGCTGTTGCTCTGTCATGAGCCACAGATGCTACTAATCCTGAACCTGAACCGCAGTACCTTATCCCTCCTGATCGCTTCATCCATGCTGGCCCTTTAAAGTTGTGAGAAATTACACCAGGTAGGACCTTCGTGCTTCCTGCACTAAGGAAGCGGATTCTGTCCTAGGGTCATGCCTCCAGAGTTGCTGGCCATCCTGGGTACCGCAAGTCCCTCAACCTAATTGCTCGACATTACTGGTGGCCCTCCCTCGCGCAGGACATCAAGGACTTTGTTGCTGCTTGCCCCAACTGTGCCTGGAATAAGAGATCTCGCCTGCAAACCGCTGGTTTCCTGCTGCTCCTACCGGTGTCAGAAGTACCATGTAGCCATGTTGCGATGGACTTCATGACTGACCTTCCGTACTCCGCTGGACGTTTGGCTATCTGGGTCATGGTGGACAGTTTCTCTAAAATCGCACATTTTACACCTCTGCCAGGTCTTCCATTGGCTCCGCAGCTGACTACATGGTACTTGCAGCATATCTTTCGTTTACATGGGATGCCTTCAAGTATCGTTTCAGATAGAAGAGTACAAGGCGTGCCTTGTGTTCTCTTCTTAAAATTAAACTGGATTTCTCATCTGCAGTCCAATGGCCAAATGGAAGAGGTTAACTAGATCCTGGTGAATTATCTGCGCCACTTTGCTGCGGCTTGGCAAGACATCTGGGTGTCTTTGCTGCCCTGGGCAGAGTTTGCCTACAATAACCATCTTAGAGTATCCTCTGGGGAGTCTCTTTTCTACGTGGTATTTGGAAAGCACCCTCGTCTTCCTCTGCTGCTCCCTACCTCCTCGGAAAATTCCTGTAGCCAATGTTCTAGTACACAACTTCTTGCAAATTTGGCAACTCACCCCTCAAAATTAACTTCAAGCTTCTGCCCGTTTTAAGACACAAGCCGGGGCAAAAGAAATAGGGAATTTTTGGGGGGGGGGGGGGTTTGGTTTTTGGTTGGGGTTTTGGGGGGGGGGGTGTGGGGGGGGCAGCGTTCGCACTTGGCTGCGGCCCGCATGAAGGGGTGGCAGTGGGGGGGGCCGGGGGGCGCGGTGTAGGCGTTCGGGGGGGGGACCGGGACGCTCGTATATCCGAGGCAGTACCATCGCCTCGCCAAATCCGGCGCTCGGCACTCCGACAAGAGACCTGGTTTTTTTTGTCAAACCTCCGGCCGAGGCGAAGTGAAGCAGGGTGGAACATGCAAAAAAGCGGATCGAAAATCGGACAGAAGTTTCCCCTCCGCTCCGTGCAGCAGGGTGTATTCCCAAAAAAAAACGCCTTTTTAAAGGGGAAAACATTTTCAGAAAAAGCTGAATGTACAAAAACACATATAAAAAAAAAAAAAAACATTTTTCCCCCAACTCAAAACGGCACAAATCAAGAAATAAATAGGAAATTGCGGAAATACGAATTCAAATTGTTTAAGCTTTTCCCTTGGTCGGGGGGAAAAACCACCAATCAGAATAGGAACGAATGTATTTTACCTATGGAGGAGAATTGCCAATCAAAAAGGGGCGACAAAACCCCATTCTAGCCTATGGAGAAAAAAAGGACCAATTTAATTCAAAGGGGGGGAAGTTCAAAAAAACAAAAAAGGGAGAAAAAGCGATTGGTTGAAACAGCGGGGGCTTCCACTTTGCAATCGGGCGACTACTTTCTCATAATTTTTATGGGAAAAGAAACTAGGGGCTCTGTGATTGGGAATTTTCAAAGAGCCCCGAATTTGGACCAAAAGGGGGGGCGAGCGACCTCCTATGGTTTTTAATGCTTGAAAATAAAGTTTGGGGGGGGTCAAAAAACATACAAAGTTGTAATTTTTATAAAAAAAAAATTAAAGTGGTAACAAAAAAAAATTTAAAAAATTTTTTTTTTTATTTTGGGGGAAAAAATGGGTTAAGAAAAAAAAAAAAATTTAGAAAATTTTTTTTTTTGTTAAAAATAAAATTTTAAAAAAAAAACCCCCTTTAAAATTTCACCCTTTTAAAACTTTTTAAAAAAAAAAGTTTTCCTTAACTTTTAAATTTTTGGAAACAAAACCCATAACTCGCCCTTTCCCTTGGTCCTGCCGGGCCCTATTAAAAATCCCCCCCCCAAACCGTCCCACTCAAAACCATGAGAAAAAGGTCGCCTATGATTGGCTAGAAGGGGAGCCCCCGCTAGTCACCAATCAGCTCTTTTTTACCTTTTACTTTATTTTGAACTGTCCCCCGGGATTCTGATTGGTCCAAAACTCCTCCATAGGCTAGAAGGGGCTTTGTCCTCCTATTCTGATTTGGGCAAACTTCTCCATAGGGAAAATGGGACTTTTTCCTCCTATCTGATTGGCCGACTAGCGAGCCCCCGCAGCTCAGCCCCAAACAGCTCTTTTGCGCCTTTTTAAATGTATTTTGAACTGTCCCGCCGTGGATTCTGATTTGGTCCAAACCCCCATAGGGAGAATGGGGCTTTGTCGCTCCTATTCTGATTGGGCTAAACTTCTCCTAGGCTAGAATGGACTTTTGCGCTCCATTCTGTTGGCCGTTTATGCGACCAATGAGAATAGGTTTCAGGATTTGAATTTTCTTTCCCGGGATTTTCCAAAATATATTTCTTTATATGTGGGCCCTTTCCCCCCCCGATTTGGGAAAGTGATTTTATTTTTTAAGAAGTGTATTTTTTACATTCCTCCTTTTTTGACACTGTTTTCCCCCCTTATAAAGGCGTTTTTCGGGAATCAACTCCTGCTGCCGGACGGAGTTCCGAACTTCTGTCGGATCTCGGGGCTTTCCCTCCTCCCTGTTCCGATCCGGGTTCACTTGCCTCGGACAATTTAGACCCAAAAAATTAAAACCCTTTAAAAGGCGATTTTTTTTTTTCATCCCGACCACACTGGGAAAGAATTTTTTCCCCCGTCCAGCCGTCTCCACGGAACAGATTCTCGGCGCAGTCCCGCACGGCGCCTAAGTCCCGCACTGCACCCCACACACGCGAGGCGCGCGGACTTTTAAACCCCCAAGATAGTCACTTTCCCGGACGGCAAGCAAGGCCCGCCGCCAGCGCCCAGTCCCCCGCACTTCGCCCATCGTGGGAGGGGGGGCGGGGGACTTTACATAAAGAAAACCCCCCGGGGGGGCCCGCAAAAATCACCAATTTTCCGCCGGAAAACACAAACGGGCCCTCCCCCGGGTTCTACTGGGCCCTTTGATGCCCCCACTTTCCAAACCCGCAAAATCGGCTCTCTTTCCCAACCCAAACGCCCAGTTGAAGTTTGCTCCATGCTACCTTGGTCTTACATCAGATCAACTCCATATCCTACAAGCTCCACTTACCTCCCTCCACACCCCCAATTCATATATCTCTCCTGAAGTCGTTGATTCTTAATCAGTGCTCGCTCAAAGTGGTTTCCTCTGCTACACCTCCCTGTGCTGAAGACGTCTACAAGGTAAAAGAAATCCTTTAAAAGAAAAAGTTTCCCAAAGGAAAACCTTTATCCAATGATTGGGAAAGTTGGTCCTGAGGAGAGGTACTGGTAGCCGCAAGAAAACATCAACGCCCCCACACTTATCTAACATTTTCATACACTTTAGTAGGAGGGGCCCTAATGGGGGGTACTGTTACGTTGCATACCAATGGACGACACCTGGTTCACAGCCGCGCTGGCCCCCTGGTTCGGGGCCTGGCTGCAGGCGCGTCTGCTCCAGGCTCCATTCTCACTGATACTCACCTGGCTCGCGAACACTCCTCCGTACCCTCCTGCTGCAAGACGCACCTTCTTCTGCTGGCCACTAGGAGCATCCCGGTTTTAGCACCAAATTTTTTTTTCAAAAGTTTGGGGGGTTTAAAAAAAGGCCCCGGCATTTCAACCCCCCCGTTTTTTAATTTTTGGGTGTTCAAAAGCCTTCTTTTTCCGCTGTCACCGCTAGGACCTGCATCGGGGAGAGCACCTGGGGGATTTCCTTCAGCAAAGTATGCCCTGCTTTGTGGCAGACTTCTGTGAAAACAAGGGGCCCCTTAGACTCCGCGTCCCAGCGTAGGTCATGCCATACGTCACATCTTCCATTCCAAGTGCCATCATGACACAGAGAAGCCATAATTAGATTAGTTAGTAAAAAAATAAAAAGTAAGTGTGTGCTAAAATTTGTAGATTTGTAGCAGGAAATTCTGTCTAAAATGTGCAGTGAAAAAAAGGAAAAACAGCATTAAAATAAATTGGGGTGGAAAATACACTTGGACATAATGCGGGGACCCTTTTTGAAAAAAGGAAAAAAAAAGGTCACGAAATAACTTAAACTGGCAAAGAAAAAAAGCCCGCCAGTTTTTTAAAGGGGCATTAAATGATGTATGCCTGAAGAATGAACCTGTTAAAAACTGGTGTGGGTCACTTTGTATAGAAAAAATTTATGCGGGTAATCAAGCGCATAGTTTTAATGTAGGCGCATAACAAAATCATTGCTAGCTATTGGATGAGCCAATTTTGGGTTTTTCAAATGTGTTGTCCTTTGGTGTAAATGCACCTATTTTTTGGGGGGTATACTTTCCCATTTAATAGAGAATGGGGCATCAACATTTTTTTGGCGCAAAAAAAAACCACAAAAAGGGCAAATCCCTAAGGGGACATGTTGCCCAAGGGTGAATCTGGTAAATTAGCACCATAGGGCCTTTCCCGGGCTGCAAATTTTTTTTAAATGCTCGTTTTTTTTTCCCCCCCCCGCCTTCCCAGAGCTATAACTATTTTATTTATTCATCTCCATAACTGACCCTTTTGTTTTTGTAACAAAAGTATTTTTCCCTAAGGGGGTGCATTTACCATTTTAAATAAAATATGGGGGGAAACCCGGGAAAAAAAAATTCTAAGGGGGGAAAAAATTTTGAAAAAAAAACCTACTTTGCTATTTTTCGGGGGGTTTTTTGTTTTTATGGTGTTCAATCTTCAGTTTTAAATAAAAATTGGGGCCACGGGTTTGATAAAAACGGCAAATTAACAAATGTGGGGGTTTTTCGGTTTTTTTTTTAAATTAACAAAAAAAAAAAACCCAAAACATTTTTTTTATTTTTTTCCTAATTTTTGCCCCAGGGGCGCCATTTTTTTGAAACCCCAAAAACTTTTTTGTATTACCAGGGAAACTTGAGGGGAGGGTCCCATATTTTGCGGGCGAAGTGTTTTTTTTAAATTGGAACCGGGGGCGGGAAAAACTTACAACTTTTTTTTATCATTTTTAAACTCCAATATTTTGGGCATGAAATGAAAAAAAAACCCCGCTTTTTTTGGGGATTTTGGGGAATTTTTTTTTTCCTTCTAGGGGTTTTTCAGCGTAGGGGAAAAATAACATCATATTTTAAAAACCTTGGGACTTTTCCGATGTGGCAATCCCAAATTATGGTGGGAAAAACAAAACAAACAAAGTTTTCGCTTCAACCTGTTTGGGTTTCCAATTCACCCTCGTGAACAATTATTCCAGGGGCCAGACCTACTCCAAAAGTACGGAAAAGCCCTGGATTCTATGGGCAATACAAACCATCTAAAACCGTGAACCATCTCCAGCTCCTTTTTTTAAAACAGCTGATAGGTTTCGGGTATCCAAAACCCTCCTTCGTAGCATACCTGAAACGCGTCAGCTGTTTTACTCTGGTTGCAATGGATTTTTAAATTTTTTTTATTTTTTTAAAAAGTTGCTGGAGATTGTTCACTGTTTTACATGATACAATTATGTGTAACTTTTTATTATTTTATTTTTAAAATGGGGAAAAGGGGGTGAATTTTGGGAAATTTTTTTTTTAAAAATTTAATCTTTAATTTAACAAACAGGTTTAAATTTTTTTTCACAACTAAGCCCAAAACATTGTCATTTTAAAAAGTTTTTGTCAACAATCATGTATACATATCAAAATTAAATCAGAAAAATCCATTTCTGGTATCAAAAAACGGTTTTTTTGAACTTGATCAAATTTTTATGAATTATCTTTGGGTGGAAAAACAGGTTTTAAGATTAAGGGTTTAAAAGGGCATTCGCATATTTCCTTTAAAAAATTTTTTAACCATCCCTTCCCGTGTTTTCCCGAACATAGAACTATAAATTTTTAAAAACCCCCAAACTCTTTTTTTGGGTTTAAAAAGAAGCTGGGGTCCATAACTGAAAAAGACTATTGTTTTTTTAATTTAAAAAAGGGGGGGGAGGGTCCAAAATTTTTCCTTTTCCCACCGGGAAGAAAAAACTTTTGGCCAAATCTTCCTGCCTTTGGCCCGGAAGCAATAAAATTTTAAAATTTGGGAATGTCAAATTTTAAAGGGATGGAAAAGGGGCTCATAGGAGATCCCCAAAAATCCAAACTCTCCGGTCTAATTTAAAATTTTTTTCCCAAGGGCTTTGGTTTTGACCCGTGTAATCTCTTTCCCTTCTTTGCAATACAAAGAAACTCCTTTAAACCCTCGAAGGAAATTCCCGGGGCAAGTTCATCTCCACGCCTAGGTATCAGTGCCCGTTCCGGGAACCAGCATGAAAACCACAAATTTTTCCCCTTTTGAACAACCAATGGTAGAGGTTTTCAAAGGAGAGAAGCAGGGGGGGGGGGATCGGGGTTTTGCAACTTTTTCCCGTAACCCCCGGGCCCGGAATCACATGAATTACTTTGAGCCAAAAAGGTTGGATTTAGAGGGGCAACCCCCCAGAAATTTTTTACATCGACCCACATCCCCCCTTTGCCAAACTCCCCAAAATTCGTTAGGGGAACCCCTGGGAAACACCCCTTATGCAAGAGTTCCCGGAACCCCGTAAACCCTCTTGATAGAATTTTTTTAATTAAATTTTTGAAGTTTACAGGACTTAAAGATCTAGGGGAAAAGGGGTACATCTTTATTCCAGTCCTCTCCCCGTAATTTCCCCTTTCCCAATCTTTTTCCCCAGCTCGCTTGTACGGGGAGGTGGGTCGTAAACCCCGAAAATCCAATTTACAATAGAGAGATAGGTCGTTTCCTGCCTGCCCGTGATAAAGAATTTCAAAGGGGGTTAACCCAATGCAATCTTAGGGGAATTTTTGTTGGTTCAAAAAAGGCCGTATTTGAATTGAGAAAACCACTGAAAACCCCGGGATGTAACAAGTCTCAAATCTCCAAAGGGTTTCAGAGTGGGCCCCACTGGATGTCCCCTGAAATTAAGGGGTGTGATGGAGGGCTAAAAGTGTTTATGATTGCCAGTTATGGGTATGCTTTTCCACTACAGGTGCCCCAAAGGCCTCCCCCGTGAAGACTTAGTTTCCCGGGGCCTTAAATTCCACCTTTGCAGCGGTGTTTATACCCAGATTGCCTCAACCCGAACTTGGAAGGATTCTTTTTCCTAGCCAGGGAAACCCTGAGGGGGGTTCTCCGTATACATATTCCTCTAATTAACCCACCCCTTTTTTGGCCCCATGTTTTTCCAATCTAAAAAGGGGGCTGCTAGTGCGGCAGTGTAATATCTTCAAGTCTGGGACCCAGGCCACCCTCCTTAGCTCTTTTAAACACCGTTTTTGCCACTCTAGGTATTTTCCGGCCCATACAAAGGCCAAGACATTTGTCTTTTAGGGGAAAAACTGTCGGGGAAAAAGGGGCGGGAACTTTTGAACAGAAAGAGCACCGGGGGCGCACATTCTTTTTCAAAATTTGATGCTCCCAACCACAAAAAACTCACCTATCCCACCGAGTCAATCCCGAGCGATAGTCGAGCGACCAGCCTTCAAGTCCCTAACTGGCAGATCCGACGGGATGGGGGGACCCTGGTACCTCAAACTGCGTACCCAAGGGAACGGAAAGTTATCCTTCAGGCTCTAAACCACCTCCTTAGTAAGGGTTATTTTCAGACCCCCTACACTTGTTCAATTTCATTTTAAAAGTTGGAAAATTTTCCCCAAATTGCTCCAATGTACCATCAGTACAGTAGGGACTCGAGGGCTGGGGAAAATACAACAAGTCTCTGCATGGGCCGCATTTATAAATTGTCCCCTTATCTAAACCCCCTGATATCCGGATTCCCCCTATCTCTGACGGTGTTCCAGGGTCAAACATACAGAATGGGAGAAAGGGGCAACCCTGCCGGGGTCCATTGCCAAGGAAACGGGGCCGATAGGGATCCGTTGATTCTAATCCTCGCAGCGGGTTTTCTATATACGCCATATGCCTGGAGCATAAGAGGGCCCAGACCCTACTAATGGGGACCTTTTCCATAAAGGACCATCCCCCTGCGAAGCTTTCCTCCGTCTAGGAAGCAGCATACGGGCACGGCCCCAAACTGCTTGGTGTATATTTAGATTGTTTTAAGGGTTTTCTCGGCTTCATAGAGGGGGAAAAAACCCGACCGGTCTTTTGGGGGGATGGGGTTCCCCTATATATTTTCACCCAAAAACAAAACAATTTTGCAAATTTTTGTGTCAACATTTAAAAGGGAAATTGGCCTAAGGGGGAGCACAGCAAGGGATTTTTCCCCCTCTTTTGGGAAATACTGGATATACGCCTGGAGAAGTGTTCGGGAAAAGGGGGCTCGACGAGGAGATCGAGTTAAAAACTCAACAGGGGGCAGAAAGCCCTCTTTCAGTAGTTTGTAAAACTTGGGGGTAAACCCATTTTTCCCGGGCTTTTCCCAAGGGAAGATTTAAAGCCCATCAAATTTCCTCCAAATAAAGGGTTCCTCCAAGATAGCAATCTGTCTGGAGAGATTGCTGGAGGGCGGTTTTTTGCGAAAAAGAATCTAAAGAGATTGAGGGATAGGGCTTTTTTTTTGGTAGGTTATACAATCATGATATAGGCTTGAAAGCACTCCTTATTTTTTTTTTGGTCAGATGTTCCAATTTGCCAGCCCTGCTCCTAATCGCAGGAACTACAATACCCCTTTTATCCCCAGTCCCCTTAACATCCTAGGGGGTTTTGTTGCTCCATTCATATAGGAATTGGAGCAAAGCTTCTTAGCGGCATTCCTCAGTTTCCACGTTTCAAGATTTCATGTCGCATTGAGTTAACTCCCTCAGGCCCCACTCATCCTGCGGGGCCTTATTCTTCTCAAGAATCCCAAGCCGGTGAGCATTTCGACTTTTTTTGCCGAACTTCCTCTTTAATCTAGCCCCATGTTTTATTAGTTTCCCCGGTAGCCCCGCATTTTAAACCCTTTCCATTTGAGCGACACAGGAATCATCCGTGCGATGATCCTCCAAAAGAGTCGGGCTGTTTGGGGGTCAGGTCGTCATGCATGGGGTTTATTGAGGGGGGACCCCATGATAAGTCGAAAGGGCTATCATCAGGAACATCAGCTCACAATGGCAGGAGGTTTATCTGATAACAATAGTTATCTAAAAGCGTTTTAAAAAAAAGGGAGGGCCCCAATGGTGTAAAAGATGTAGTCAATTTTACTGTACTTTTCCCTTCGGGGGAAGTAAAAGGTGTAATCCCGAGTAGTCGGGGAAAAATATGCGCCATTTTCCAAAGTTGCATATTATTAGAAGCTTTTTTAATCCTATTCAATTTTTTTTAAAAGGGGAAGAATGATGTTCGGGCAGATGTGTCCAGTTCCGGGTTTAGGGAGACATTGAAATCTCCGCAGACTATAACACCCTGATGAAAGCGTTAAGCTGTCTAGAGTTTTGTCCAGGAACGTCAATTGACCCTGGTTCGGGGAAAAGACATTGGCTAATTGTAAACCCTTGCCCTGTATGCTGCACCCACAAAAATGACAGCGACCACTTCATCCCTCTGTCTCCAAAAACTTTTGCTGCAGGGGTCAGGGAAAGTTCGCTACCCTTTTTTTTACTCGTTCCGCAACTGCATGCCCAGGCGGGTAATATTTTTTTTCCAGTGGTAATTGTCACTGCAAAATAAGCCCCTTACACAGAGGATTTGAGTTTTTTGCTTTTTGCATCTGATACAAATTCTAGACCTCTTCTTCGGCATGTTAAAAAATTTAAACGTTAAAGGAGGGGAAAATTTTGACGGGAAACATGTTATCCCAGAACCATCCCCACCACCTCAAATCACCTGATCCTCTCCCACCAAGGAAATCCAAACCAAGGCCAACCTGGGCCAATTTTCCTATTTGGCCCATTAACAAAAACAGAAAACCAACGGAAAATTCGCGGGCAATAAAACTAAGGTTTTTTCAGCATACTGCTGCTTGATTTTGCATGGGGGCCCTACATCTGTCCCTATTGGGGACTTGACGGCCATCACCAGCCGGAGGGGAATGTACACTACTCTCCAGGCAAGTTCGCCATAAGGCGACGTAAAAATTTCCAGTAACCTACATCGGACTGCACGGTAACAAAGCAGCATGAAACACTTGGGAATTTTTTATATCCGGGTTTGCGGGCCAGAGGGGGGAAATGGGAAGATGGGGGGAAAAGAAAAGAGATAAGAAAAAAGAAAAAAAAAAAAAAAAAAATAAAATTTAAAGGGGGAGGGGGGGAAAGGGTAAAAATGGGGGGGGGGGGGGGGTGGCCCCTCCGAACGAAAGAAAAAGGGGACCGGGCCAAGAATTCCCTTTCTAGTCAACAGCCTTTTAAGGGGGGAATGGGGGAGACCCGCAACATGCGGGGCTTGGAAGCACAATACAAGGGGCAGTCCCCCCCGCAGGGAATTAAAATTTTCCCAAAGGGGCCCCCCAAAGGAGGGGAGAGAAGGCAATTACTCAAAGCCAGGGTTATTGCGTATTTAACATAGTCCCCTTTGACCGCACTCTGGCCCATCTATGCTCCCCCCACCTCTTTTTTTTTTACGATTCTCGCGGTTTAGCAGTTCCTTGCCATCCCCTATCGTAGCAAGGCTCCCTTCTGGGGGGGAGTAAGGAGGACATCAGGAACAGGATTCCCATCTGGGAAGGAGACATTTGGCAGATCTAGTTCCTCCAGGAACAACGCACTCCGCGGGCGTATGCAGGGAAACTAACCTGTCTCCCCTGCGCACTTGCAGCGAAAGGGGAACCCCCCGGTAGGAAAAAAAACGGACTTAGCACAACAAACGGTTGAGGTCAGTTTCGTAGCATGCGCCTGGGTAAACGGGTAATTTAATCTTTTGGCCCCCCCACATTTGGTTTTTGAGAGAAAAACCCCTTTTTTCATAAAGGATTCTTTAATTGCAAAGTAATGTATTCGGCAAACACGTCGCGTGGGCGTGCACACCTGGTTTTGTGGCCTTAAGGGTTTTGGGCCCTATCCATCTATGTGTTCACACTTTCCTTCCCAGAAGCGTATTAAGAATTTTTGTGAGGGCTTGGGGGAGATTTGGGGGCAACAGACTCCGGAAGACCTCAATACTATATTTTTTCTTCTGTTACGATCTCAGATCGTCCATGTATCAATTTGGTCTTGGGGAATCGCTTTCGGTGGGGGCCCCTGTGGGCCCCGTAGTCGCTATGGACCGGGGCACTGGGGTTTTGGGAAATGTTCAAAGGGTTTTGGACCCTGTCTTGAAGGGGTTGAATCATTTTCACAGTTGCAGTCTTGTCGCCCTGCACCCCAAGACTTTCGCCATGCATAATATCATTTTCAAGGTATTAAAGACAGAAGGCCTTAATTTCAGGGGGACCCCTCAGGGTTTTAAGGGTTCCTCCTGGGCATGTTCAAAAGAGCTTACCCCTCCTCTCTTTTGGTTTTGGGGGTCTCAAACATAAGCATCTGCACTACGATTCTCTCTGGGGCACCACCGGGCCACTCCTCAGTTGTCCAGATTCATCTGAGGCCAGGGAGATTGTCCCCCCCCGCAGCATCTGCTTGGGGGGTTGCTAACGCCTCTAAAAGGGGCAGGGACCGCTCCACTCAGAGATGTCATATTTTTTCCCCCTTTCAAGGGGTTTTTTTCCAGCCGCCCAATTTCCCTTACTGCCAGTGAGAGTGTCCTCTTCACAAAATGCCGACCCGCCACTGGTCCAAATGCTGCTCGTTTTTCCCTGGGGGCCCCCTGAAAGGGGTGGCTGCGGTACCCCGTGCCCCCTCTCATGTCGGGGGTTCCCCGGCCGGGAGTCACAGCGAGGGTCCGCTCGATCTGCGCTCCGGGTGAGGCACCGTTAAAATTTGGGCCGGCGCGGCTCGTCTCTTTTTCTCTGGCCCCCTCCCCTGTAACGCCGCACTGTCGCCGAGGGTCCACGTCGGGGCTCACGGAGTTCAGCGGGAGTAAAGGTATGGTCCGGCAATCTGCCCGCACGCCGCTGTGCTCGTCCTGCTGCAGAGCGCCTCGGAGGTCCAGATCGGCAAGATGGCGCTCACTCCAGCGAGGCGCCGTCAGAGTCACCTTCCTGCCCCGCCAGCGGCGCAAAATAATTGGAGATGGGGACTCCAGCTTCTCCACCCGTCAGGGGGTCTCTGGGCTTTCTTTTCCCCTTGGTTGGTCCCATTTTTGTAAGGTTTTTCCCCTTTTTTACGGCGTGCACGGTGAGGAGCTTAGTCACACACTTCCTTCAGCCACCATGCCAGGCCATGCCCCCCCGTGATTTGAACTTTTAATATTTTTTTTTTTACACTTTTCCATAGAGTCCCCCAAGGGTGCTTGACCACTAGGGGGTGTGATCATTAATACAGTTTATACAATGCAATAGGGTGTACAAAGATGGTGGTTTTACTACTTCCTGCCTGCCATGTACACTGATCGGGACCCTCGCAGCAAGGTGCACAGCACTGTTTCTCATTCACTTCAGCTTTTAAGAGTTTAAACGGCCAGAAATGGAGGCGGCTTCATTCTGTGCTGTTACCGCCGGTTGTCAGCTGCAATTAGCCTATGTATCAGGATTGCGCCGCAAACTAGTATGTCCTGGTGGTGGTAAGGGGTTAAACTTGTAACCAGTCAGTCTGCCTATTTAAAGAATGTAAAGTAGTCACTATGCTGTTTGATATACTGGTGTGTACCACACTGAACATGAACCAAAGGAGGCTAAAGAGTGAGTTGTCTCAAAAGATTGGAAAGAAAAAGGTTAAGGCTATAAGACCATGTTCAAACAGCTTGATGTTCCCGTTACTACAGTTGCATATGTGTTTCAGAAGTTTAAAATCTATGTGACTGAATCTATCCTCCCTTAATGTGGCTACAAGAGAAAAAATTATGAAAAATTAAAGAAAAGGATAATGCAAATGATTACCAAAACCCAGAACTTGTTAATTGAAGGTGGGAATTTAATATGTCGTTTTCGGATATGTTGGATAGACTCCATACATAAGACAAACTAATGTCTTACTCTCAACAACAAATTTCTAGAGAATTCCGCAAAACTATAGAGACTATATATAGACTATAGAGACTGTTTGATTTTTGGAGAATTGCTTTCGACCATAGTCTCAAAGATTACTGTAGTAACACACTATGTCGTCATGGATTAAAATCATGCAGGGTATGGGATAAGGTCATGTGGTCAGAGGAGACCAAAATAAAACTTTTTGGTCTCAACACAAATCTTGGTATTTGCAGAAAGAAGAAAGATGATTTCAACTCCAAGAACACCATCCCAACTGTGAAGCATGGGGGTGGGAACATCATACCTTGGGGGTGCTTCTTTGTAAAGGGGAAATGATGACTGCACCATATTGAAAGGAAGAAGGATGGGGTCATGTATCACATGATTTTGACCAACAACCTCCTTCCCTCAGTAACAGCATTGAAGATGGGTCACGGCTCGGTCTTCTAGCAGGATAATGACCCAAAACACATAGCCAGGGAAACTAAGGACTGGTTTTGTAAGAACCATTTCAAGGTTCTGGGGTGGCCTGGTAAGTCTCCAGACCTGAACCCAATTGAAAATCTTTGGAGGGAGCTGAAACTCAATGTAGCCCAGTGACAGCCCCGAAACCTTAAAGATTTGGAGAATATCTGTATGGAGGAGTGGGCCAAAATCCATGCTGCAATGTGTGCAAACTTGGTCAAGAACTACAGGAATGTCTGACCTCTGTAATTACAAACAAAGGTTTCTGTACCAAATATTAAGGGCCACATGTATGAAAACTGTCTAGGTGTAAAACTCTTTTTGTTGCCCATAACAACCAATCAGAGCGCCCTTCTCATTTTTCCAGAGCACTATATGAAATGAAAGGGGCGCACTCATTGGTTGCTATGAGAAACAAAGTGAGTTTTAGACCTAGACAGTTTCATACATGTGTCTCTAAGTTCTATATTTTATTGCATGAAATAAGTATTTGATACAATAAAATGCAAATTAATTATTTAAAGATCATACAATGTGATTTTCTGGATTTTTTTTAGATTCTGTCTCACAGTTGAAGTGTACCTATAATAAAAATTACAGACCTCTCTTTCCTTTGTCAGTGTGAAAACTAGCAAAATTGCCAGAGTATCAAATACCTATTTTCCCCAATATAGGTTTACATCGAGTTTGGGAGATCCAAAAAGATGATCAGGAGAATGGATAATAAGGAGGAGAAGATCTCAAAAAAATAAACATAAGGAATGTTTTTTTCCATGTGCCTTGATCTAATCCATTTTTTCATCTAAAAAAGATGTGTGAATGGGAAAACATATTGCCTACCTGTGATGAAAACCTAGGGGCACATGTATGAAAACTGTCTAGGTTTAAAACCCTCTTGCTGCACATAGTACCAGTCAGAGCGCCCCTTTCATTTTATATAGTGCTCTGAAAAAATGAGGGGTGCTCTGATTGGTTGCTATGAGCAACAAAAAGAGTTTTAGACCTACACAGTTTTCATACATGAGGCCCCTAGCGTTAATATATGTAGAACTATTGCAACTACTACATTTTTTTTAGACAAAGCCAAGAGTGGATTAAAAAAGAATAATATACAGTAAAGACTTATATATCTTCTTACTGCTGGATAAACGTCTGGCTTTGAATCTATCATCAACTTTTTTCCCAAAAAAAAATGTGTGTGTAAAAACCTTTTTTGTGGTATTTTTTATGGCCTTTTAGTTGTGTTTCTTTTTTTAGCTAAAAATGTTGTGACCAAATGAAATCTTGAAGTAAATAGGAAAATATAAAACGCACGACAAACACTGCCTTTTTTTTTCTTTCTGTGGTGTTTTCACTTTGGGTGCGTTTTTTGGATCTGTGGCATTTTTTTCCAAACAGAATGTTACCAATTATGGCAGTTTTTTCAGGAATTTTGTGGCATTTTTCTACTGTACACGGCTATTTTGTTTTGTTCCTGCATCTGTAAGAGGTACAGAGGGATCGTTAAATGACATGATCTATAAGAAAGAAATTCAACAAATACTGTAAGTTGAAAAAAATTGGCTCAGATTTACTATCGCTGTCTAAAAGTTAGACAATGTAAATTTTGAGAGGCTGTATAAAAATATTAATCACAGTGGCTCATGCTATCTAAAGTCTCCATAATAAATGTGTCTGTGACACACAGCACAAATGCGCTACTTTTTGGTTCATTTTATGTCACCGATGCAACCACAATAGTAAATGTGAACCATCATACCTACAGCATACTGTATTTGGGAAAAAGCACTACTGATCCAAAAGCCCATCAACCTAAAGTGAACAAACACGTTGCGAAGAAAGAGGCAATGTTTGTAGTGTGTTTTATTACTGCAGTTTATTCTTGCAGCTCATAAAATAAAATAAAAATATTTTAACTTTTTATTCAGTACAAACAACATAAACATGTCTGCACATACTGAGATTTCTGTTTTACAAGATAACATCATCACCTTAAGAACAAGGAATTTTGTTTGTAATCTGACATAATTAAAGGTGTAGCTTTGAGACAATGTTAAACTGGGTGGCCACCTATAACTTATCTCTTTATAAATGTCACTGGGAAGTAGTAAAAGATTCCAAACTGTTGACTTATGTCCCTATTCAAGCTTACTTAGCCCCTCAGTCTAAATTGCTATACTGCAGTTAATTACTTCCAGATGACTTTTAAGGTGACTTTTTATTGAACCAGTTCTGGATATTTGTATGTGGAACAAGTGATAGTGGGCCAAACTCAGCTTGGCAGGTCACCCCAAGGAGCCACAATGCCATAATGCTGCGACCACCAGCTTGTGTTATTCCAGCAGTGGTTGCGGTTTGTTTGTTCTCTGTTTCTCGTCTGACACGCTAAGATCAATACATTTGATGAAGCAGGAAATGTGACTCGTTAGAAGAGGCAATCCTTTGCAAATCAATGAAGGACCTATTCCAATACCGATATTAAAATGTAAACCTTTTCTACTGATACAACTTCGTTAGCAGAGATACAGTAACCATCTGTCTGCCTTGGAGCCTGATACTCTTATTTTAGATAAATGTTTGGTATCCTCCAGGTCCATTTTGGTGGTGTGCTGCTCCACTGTAGGTCCACTGTCTGTCTGCCACAGTGCCCCTTCATAGCCAATGTTCACCTTTCTCATCAGGGACATGTGGTGCTCCGCAGTTTCCACGTTACTTATTCACAATGGTGCCCTTTTTTCACTAACAATATATTTTAACCAGAGCAGCACATGAACAGTTCACAAACTGCACAACTTCAGAAATACTGTCACCTTTGGCCCGAGAGACAGTAATCATTTCTTTTTGCAAATCTAACAAATTGCCTATTTTACCCATTTGTACAGACAGACTATCATACACATCACATACCCACCAAGATTGGTCACCACACATAACTTCTGTTGTGAGCTTTACCCTTCTGACAGCAAAAGTAGGAAGTGGTCATAATAATGAGACTGGACTGTGTATTTCTCTCTAGACTTCCAACAAACATCTGACTATGACATTTTTACACAAAAAAGCTGGTTTTTTTTTCAAAAATGCTGGGTACAGCAGCCTAGACATAGTATTATTCTTTTAACCTCTGATGGAAATACATTAAATCTTAGGAAAATCCTAGGTACTGTTTTAGCCAAAAATTATAATAGTACAACATATATAGAGAGTATAAAGAAATAAGTATTGCTCTTCTTTGTACTAAACTAAGTTGATTTGAACTTGTTTCATACCAGAGTTAATCACCAACAGTCCTGGTCATATAAATCACTCAAGGTATTTATGTATGGGAAGAGAAAGCTATTTCATTCAGATCTGACATGTCTTGTTTTACATATGGATTTAATAAAGTTTAGAAGGGTGGAATTGTATATAGTCAATTCCAAATCTGTGGGGGAGGACTACTGCTGTAGGACAGTCATAATGACTCTGCAAGAGAGCACTTTGTCAGATTAATCGTGAAGATATCCTGATGCAGTTGGCGTGGTATTTATACAGTCTAGGTTTTCACCCTCTACAACTTCCATGAGTTGGTTGAAACAATGATGTGTTATGCTGACAATACACGTAACTAACATGCACGCTTGTTTCTGCTGAGTCAGCACGTTTATTTTAGGATCTTACTTTCAAGCTCTCAGAGGAACAAGGGATTGGGCAGGTTGAGTTCAGGAGGGCTTCCCCCCACATCCTAGAATATCGTCAGGATTGGCCAACATTTACCAGTGTTTGTGCCCAGCTTGTTTCCTTTACAGAGAGACTGCAGAGCCACTTCTCTGTTTAGCTGCAGGTCTGTAGGACTCCTAAAGCTGGCCTTATATATAAAAAAAAGATAGCTATAAACCAGCAGTTATCTTCCCTCATAAAAATGCATGCTTGGCTTGGCCTCATTCCATAAGGGAGGGAGAGGCTTGCCGTTGCCAGACATTTCCAGCAGAGCAAGGAATCAGGAATATTTAAAGTCAACATGTTTGATCCTCATATCCCCAACATCTGTGGGCAGCTGGGATGCCCCCATACACATTACATTATTAGCACATCCTAATAGATCAGCAGATCTGTTGATATTAAAATGGTTGTTTGCACTGGACAAGTCATTTTTGTTAGAAGAGTCCCCTGACCCAAAGCTGATGCACACAGACAAAAAATGGTATGCATGAGCCCCTAGGTATGTTGTGTACTCTGAGGCTTGCTGCAGTGACATGAACTGACTATCCAGCTAGTCCAACCCATCAGAGTGCTTTGTTACGTTCACATTTATCCCTGCACTGAAAAATTATGCAGCTTGTCCCTATAAATAGTTTATTTTCTAGGGGTTCACCTATAACTGACATTTATTATCTATCTATAGGATAGGTGATTCATTTCTGATTGCAGGGATTCCCACCTCTGAAACCCCAACAGATCATTAGAACAGGAATCGAATCTGTAAGTTGCAGTGGCGTACTTGCTTGACCGCTACTCTTCTTTCTGAGTGCTTGATTTCTCTGAGTTGGAATAGAGGTCTTGAGGACCATCATTAAAGTTACTGGAGGAGGTCTGGATGGTGAAACCTTCAGCGGTTGGATATTTGACACCTATCCTTTGGATAGGTTAATAAATGGTAATTGTGGAATAACCTTTTAAGACCTAAAGGGCACATCCAACTCATTGTTTTTAAATACATTTATGCTGTTGCCGTTGCTGTAGTAGAATGAAAAAATGTTTTACTCACTTTTGCACTCACCCCCATTCCAGCCCTGACAATCCCACCGTTTTCCCAATACTTCTGTTTACTTCTTACTCCTGGAAGTCTCCCCCATTCTTCTGTTTACTTTTTGCTCCTGGTGGTCTCTTCCATTCCTCTGTTTACTTCTTGCTTCCGGTAGTCTCCGCCAATCTTCTGTTTACTTCTTGCTCCCTGCAGTCTCCCCCAATCTTCTGTTTACTTCTTGCTCCTGGCGGTCTCCCCCAGTCTTCTTTTTACTTCTTGCTCCTGGCAGCCTCCTTCATTCTTTTGTTGACTTCTTGCTCCTGGCAGTCTTATCCATTCTTCTGTTTACTTCTCACTTCCAGCAGTCTTCTCCATTCTTCTGTTTACTTCTCACTTCCAGTGATCTCCTCCATTCTTCTGTTTACTTCTCGCTCCCCACAGTCTCTTCCATTCTTTTGTTTACTTCTCAATCCTGGTGGTCTCTTCCATTCTTCTGTTTACTTCTCTCTCTAGCTCCCGGCATTCTTCTGATCTGTATGGTCTCTTGGCCCTCCAAGAACAATATTTATCAGCCAAGTGCTGGTTGAAGGATAATTAAATCCATGTCGGTATCTTTATTAAATCAACTGCACAATGTAATTCATTTAATATTATTTTTACTCCAAAATTGCGGAAATTTAAGTAGGGTGACTCTCCTAACTGGAGAAAATGAGGACGTTAAATTAAATAATAACAAAGAAAACAATCATAAATTACATAGTCACAATAGATATACACATACAAAATTATACAAACTTTACATTCAAATTCAACAAGTATGAGTATTATAAGACTCACGTTTGTCCACCATCTTGGATAGTCTCAGGGGTTATTTAGCTCATGGATTGCCATCCTTTTGTAAGACGGTTGGCATACCAACATATGGCAGTCCAACACCAGGCTTTAGTTTAACACTGGTCTAAGCCAGCTTTATCGTTCAGGCAACAAAACAATACAAACAAAAACCTAGGCTGTCTGGTCACTTACTCAACATAAAGTGAGTCCCTCACTAACTGTGGTCAGTACCTACCACACAGCACCACAAACAACAGTATTCTTACTGTAATACAAGCTTCCCTCATGCCAGAACTCTCTCCTCAGCTCTGCTGCTCCAAACTTACATGCCCCTGGGACTCTTACAGAATATATCTCTCTCTCAATACACATATATGATAAGGGTTCCTCATCCACGAATATACCTGCCCCATTACATATAAATGATCATTTAAAAGTTATAAAATATTCATCTGACCATCTAATATTAATCAATTTGTGATAATACTTATCATTAGCATAAAGGCTGGTGTGTATCAAGCGACTGCTCAGTTATATAGTTATGACAAACTCACTGACAATATCTCAATATTTGTTCCACAATAAATAAAGCAAAAAAGCTTCCTGTTCATCATTTATCACTGTATGCTCTAATATAACAAGCTTACCCTAAGCGATTCAGGAATAATGAAAAGTGCAGTCCGGAGAGCGGAAGTTCACTGAAGAGTGCCGCTAGCTTCGACACTTCATCAGCGTCTTTAAATATGCACTGCACAAGTACAAACCACCCACACATGTGCAGTGTCCACAAAGGCGCCATGTTGGGTAAAGGAGCACACCAAGCAAATATTATCGTGAATGAAATGCGCCAGAGAAGACACTAGCGATCTAACATTACTAAATGAATGTCTTTACTTACAGCATATTAAGCCTGAAATTAATTATAATTACATTTAAGTGGAGTAATACTATGATATTATCTTATGGAAGAGGTTAGAAGATAATGGATTATCTACTATTATTTAAAGTTAATTAGTAAACCTAACATAAAGGTGAGTTATACTGTAAAACAATGATAGGCGATATTATGATGTTACGTTAGAAAGGATTAAATATATATAATAATATTGTCGATAGATGACCCTTTACTCGAACAAAGATTTGTATTAGGTTATATATTACCATACAATGTTCTCACCATATTGATGGTAAAGAGTAATCGGCTAGTCTGTTAAAGGAAAGACAAGGACATTATCATTGATAAGGTAAGTATATCACATAAACAGGAAATCACATTCACGATTCAATCCTTATGGTGTCAAACTTTTCAAGTGGTGAATCCACCACGATTCAAGTTCTACCAACAATGTAATGTGATTACCATTTCTGTGTGGACATTTGACTTGCTCCAATACCTGATAACACAAGAGTGATATGTTGTGCTTGGCTCCGTAAAGATGTGCTGGAATAGGGAGCCATCATTTATTGCACCTAATTGGTTGGCTATTCTACTGCTTACATGTTGTGTCTCTTTTACATATGTTAGTCTAAACGGACATTTCAACATGTACAGAACAAAAGATGAATCGCAATTGAAAAAAAACTTTTATTGGTATCAATCTACCCGTATGAAGGTGTTGCACCTTGTCACCTTGGATTACATTCGAGCATTGTGAATGGAAATAAGGAGATGTACGTATTTTTTACGTGGCTAACAACCGTTGAACAGAATCTTGTTTTAAAGATCCAATATCCACTTTTACTAACATGTCTCTCAAGTTTTTTGTTTGTTTAGAACATATCAATACAGGAGCATGAAATTCAGAATATTGGGATAATGTTGTCATAGCTGACCCCAATGTTTTCTAATTACCTGATATATTTTAGGCATCATAGGATGATACATGTTTATAAATGATAAATGTTTTTTTCCGTAGGTTGTGTGACATTTTTGGGTGGTGTATCACTGTAGTCAAGAAGTTTCTCTGGATAACCCCTATTTTTAAATTTAAGTGCCATCTCCTCTAATCTGTGTCTTCTAATTACTGGATTAGAAACTTTTTGTTTCACACAAGTAAAGTGTGAGCGAGGTAACAAACACTTGACACTTGCAGGATGACAGCTTTCAAAATTCAACAGATAATTATGATCCATAGACAGCTTATGTCACTAGAGAAAACGCACAACAAATCTATAACATGAATTGACAAAGAAAAGAAAAATTCCCTAATCAAAAGTTCACATACCCTGGTGATTTTGGCCTGATAACATGCATAGAAGTTGACACAAATGGGTTTGAATGGCTACTAAAGGTAAAATCCTGACCTGTTTGCTTGTAATCAGTAAGTGTGCATAAAAGCTGAGTGAGTTTCTGGGATCAAGACAGGCTCTTTCATCTTTCATCCAGCCACTGACGTTTCTGGATTGTGAGTCATGGGGAAAGCAACAGAATTGTCAACGGATCTACGGGAAAAGGTAGTTAAACTGTATAAAACAGGAAAGGGATATAAAAAGATATCCAAGAAAGTAATAATGTCAGTCAGCAGTGTTCAAACTGTGATTGACAAATGGAAAATAAGGCGCTCTGTAAAAACCAAAACACGTTAGACCAACAAAAATTGTTCGCGATGCAAAGAAAAACTCACAAATAACATCAGCTGAAATACAGGACTGAAAACTAGCTGTGTGGCTGTTTCAAAGTGCACAATAAGATGGCACTTGAAGAAATATGGGCTGCATGATCGAGTTGCCAGAAGAAAGCCATTACTGTGCAAATGCCACAAAGTATCTTACCTGCAATATGCCAAACAGCACAGAGACGAGCCTCAAAACTTCTGGAACAAGGTAATTTGGCGTGATGAGACCAAAATCGAACTTTTCGGCCACAACCATAAACGGTACATTTGGAGAGGTGTCAACAAAGCCTATGATGAAAGGAACACCATTCGTACTGTAAAGCACGGAGGTAGATTGTGGATGTTTTGGGGATGTGTGAGCTACAAAGGCACAGGAAACTTGGTCAAAGTTGAAGGAAAGATGAATTTAGCACATTATCAGCAAATACTGGAGGCAAATTTTCACTCATCAGCCCAGAAGCTGCACATGGGACGTACTTGGATGTTCCAACATGACAACGATCCAAAACACAAGGCCAAGTCAACCTGTCATTGGCTACAGAAGAACGAACTGGAGGTTCTGGAGTGGCAATCTCAGTCTCCTGACCTCAATATCATTGAACCACTCTGGGGAGATCTCAAGTGTGCAGTTCATGCAAGACAGCCCAGGAATTTACAGGAACTGGAGGCTTTTTGCCAAGAAGAATGAGCAGCTTTACCATCTGAGAAAATAAGGAGCCTCATCCACAACTATCGCAAAAGACTTCAAACTGTCATTGATGGTAGAGGAGGCATTACACGGTATTAAGAACTGGGGTATGTGAACTTTTGATCAGGGTTATTTGGATGTTTTTGGTTGTCATTATGATTTAAAAAGAGAAAGTAGTCTGACAAGTGGCTTCACCCTGCCAATAACCATGAGTGGACAAAAAGTTTTTGTGTTATCATTCACATTCCCCGAAAAAAGGCCAAGAAAGCAAAAATTCTGCCGGGATATGTAAACTTTTGAGCATAACTGTATATAAACGTTTATTAATTTTTTGGGGGTAAAAATTATATAAAACAGCAATTTCACTAATGCTCTATGACATTTTTTTTTTTTTTTTTTCACATTCAAAAACCAGGGTTTATTGAGACAGAAAAAACAGATGGTACAAACCAATATGCATTAAGTACATTCAAATCAGAGAGATGCATAAATAATACGGTTCCTAGGATGTAGTAGAATAAGTTCTGGCAGTCATAAAAAACTGAAGTCCTCAGAGATAACAATGCAGTTCGTGGTATGCAAATGACAGACTTAAAAACAGGTAGGAACAGATAGCCATAATTAGAGATGTGCTACCAACAGTCAAGACTGTAGGTAAGAGCTTAGAGTGGTACAGCTAGATGGAGGTACTCATTTAACGTCCCAGGTCCTCCATTCTCCCGTTGAAAGGGGAAAGAGAGCAGAGACAGAGCCGGGAAAAGGGAGGGAGGAAGGGGAGTAAAACTGAATGATGCCATGGTCCAATCTTGGAGTACAAGGATCCCCAACCACATTAGACCCTTATCATGCAGGGTCACAATAAAGACATCCACCATTCCTCTGGTGGTGCTGGGAGACTCAAAAGAAGGCTGCACATGGAGTGACCATCAAACCTTAAAAAAAACTTAGGGTAAAATTGGAAATCAGCCAGTCGGGATCAAGGGGCCCCCATCACTCACTCGGACTACAGGTCGGTCACCACTGAGCGAGAAGTGCACAGGCTAGCGAAAGCTGGTATAGTGGCCTGTCTCACAGAATTTGAGCCAGTCATCCCATACCTTATGAAACATCACACCGTCACCCACCGAATCACACCTAATCTCCTCCCATCTGCAGGTTCAGTGCATCTCCTCGAACCAGTCCGTTGTGCTAGGAGGAGTTGCTGTTCTCCATAATTTAGGGATAACGGCCTTAGCAGCGTTCAGCAGGAAGACAACTAGTCTACCTTTGATGGATCGGGGAGAATCTTGAAGTAGCATAAAAAGCAGGACAGTCGGATCATTAGCCAACTTTACACCCGATATCAAGCCAATTATGTGGATAACCCTAACCCAAAAGGGCTGGAGGGAGGAACACTTCCACCATATGTGCAGCATTGTGCCCTCCTCCCTATGGCACCTCCAGCACAGATTTGAAACAGAAGGGTATATAGTGTGCAGAAGCGAGGGGACTCTATACCACCTTGAGATAAACCTTATAATTTAGTTCTTGGACTCTTTGAGGATGGGATTACGACCCAATGACAGGTTTGCGCCCATTCGCCCTCGGAGAGCCCCCTAGAGTTTTCCCCCTTCCCCCCTAATTAAAAGTGGTTCGTTGGTCCCCCCGCTTGCGTCAGCAAACAATAAACCCTAGACAAAAGGAGTGGTGAATGGGGGGACAACACCATTTTAAGGTGGGAAGAGCTTTAGAAAAGGGGAAAAAGGGGCCCCTGGGTGGGCCGAGCACGACTGAGGAGTGTAAAATTAATCTCGAGAGTCTGGGGCATTCGAATCAGGATAGTTTTGAGTCCCGCCCAGATATGTTCTTGAAAACCCAAATCCTCTTCTCCTCCGCCCAGCCCCCCCCCACAAAGCAAAAGCCTCGGACCCCAAGGGTTCCCAGGGGAGTGGGGTAAGGGGACCTCCTGGCTTCAGGAGGGGCATAGGGGGGGGGAAAGATTCGAATTCTACGTTGTTGCGTAATGAGGGGGAGAGTATCAACGCTTTTTGGGTAGCCACAGGGGGGGCAACCAGGGGATTGCCGCTGTGGGGGGCCCGTTAAAGCTCGGTTTTCGTTTGTACCCAGGATTAGAATGGGAGTTAGGGAAGTTTCTAAAACCCTAACTGTATGCCGCTAAATAGTAGGCCTGAAGGTTGGGATTGAGAGCCTCCTTCCGCTTTAGGTTTATCAATTTTGGTTTGAAACCCTTTGGGGTGCTTGTGTGCCCAGAAAAATGCATGATCAGGCTATGCGGGGTGAGCGGAGGAAAGACTTAGGAGAGAATCGGTATGGTCGGGAAAAGGTACGCAACCTGGGGAGTTTTCATTTTAAAACTATGTTGATTCGCCCATCCAGGAGAAATCTTTATTGTTCCCCCCGGGAAGGTCGACTGCATTGAGTTGCCCAAGGGGGTGGGAAGTTGGATAAAATGTTTTGTCTAAGTTGCAGGGATATTGACCCCCAGAATATAATGGAGGGAGCCAGGAAAAAGGGGTAATTGTCCTGCAGTCGAGCAACTTCCCCTGGTGAGAGAGAGACATTCAAGCCCTACTTTTGGCCATGTTTACCTTGTGGTTACTAAAAAGACCCAAAGGAGTAGAACTGAAAAAGGAGGCGAGCGAAAGTGAGGTTCCCTGACATACAGTACAGATGTCTGCAAAGGTGAAAATTTCACATCGGAAACCCCGCACACTTTTTCCCATGGATAGACTTGGTCATGCGGATGTCCGAAGTAGGTGCTCTGGGCTGGGGGTACAGGGAGGGGGGGGGGGACATCCCGCCCCCTTTGGTACCAAGTATAGAGAAGGGGCAGAAAGGTGCCGTTACCCCCTCCCCTTTCTGTGGGGAATAGGAGGAGAAACTTAACATGGAGGGTCGGGCTTACCCATAAGGTGGAGCCCCCCGGGGAAAAGAAATCAACCGATCGAAGGCCTTTTCTCGTTTCCCGGAGTGTAAAATCAAAAGGGAGCCCCGACCTTCAGGCATGATTAACAATGTGAAAAATTTTGAGGTTTATCTCTCTTCTTAGTGGGGATGAAGCCTACTTGACTAGTTTTATTTGGCTACCCCCAAAAGGGGGTTCAACCGTAGTGCAATAAGTTTGGCAAATATTTTTACGTCGGGATTAATTAAAGAGATTGGGCAATGTTCGACCAGGGCTGGATCTTTCCTTCTTTAGGGATGACTGTGATGTGGGCTTTGGGGGAATCCCGGAAAAAAGGAGAGGAGTGGGATACCGAATTAAAAATTTAAACAAAATAGGAGGGGTAGGTCCCCTGTAAGCTTATGTCTTTTCCGTGAAGCGTCGGGCCCGGGCTTTTACCCCTCGGCAATGAGGCGATAGCTGCCTGGGCTCTGGTGGGAAAAGGGAGTTTCCAGAGAGTTGGCGACCTCGTGACAGGGCCGGGTGAGCTGTGTGCTTTAGTTTTCCTGCAGCGCTGAGGGATTTGCACTGTCAGTTCCCAGGTCGATAGGGAAGGGTTTAAAAATTCGATAGTATTCTTGGAATATGTTAAATTCCCCGGTTAGATGAACCGTTTTCCCCCCCTGCCTTTTGATCTGAGGGATGAAAAGGGATGTCTTTTTTTCCCTTTTAAAGCCGGCCAATTTTCTACCCGGGTTGTTTCTCCCTTTTGTAAAAGCCTGCCCCACGCACCCGCCGGAACGCTTGTGTTTAGCTCCATTTAAAGCAGAAACTGCATGAGAAGCTTGAGCAAGATTTTCAGGTCAGACTAGAGCCGAAGCCTTATGAGCAGTCTTGAGTGGGAGCTCAGTGTATGTATGGAGCTTTCTCGTGCTACGTTTAAGTGCGCACCGTATTTTTCGGCCCCACGATGACCACTTCAATGCCCCCCCCCCTCTAGTTGGGGGTGTTGGGTCGCCCTGTGTGGTCCTGAAAGTTGAGATAGAGGGTTGGATTCTTTCACGATAGGCGTCCCGCAAAAGGGACTCTTTTAGCTTCCCGCAAATGGGGGGCGCTTGAAGTGCGGCGGGGGCCAGGTCCGCAATGTATCGGGGCGTGGTAAGATGGTGGGAGCAATGACATCTATATTGGTGTTGGGTACTAGTGGAAGAAAGGGAGTGTTGGGGTAAAAATATTGTCCAATATGACTTACAATTGGTGAGGGTTCGAGAAAAAAGGTTTTTTGTAATCCCTATCACAGGGTACATAAGAGCCAAACATCCAGAGAGGTTGCTATTATGCAAATAGTCTCTTTGTCTATTAAGCATTCTGGTGGGGCGGAACGGTGAGAACGTACCGCTCGAAGTATCGAGAGTGGGGCATGTAAGGTAACGTTCGAAATCTCCAAGAGTACTATCTGCCCTTGGGCAAAGATGTTTGATCATCCAAACACCCTGGCGAGAAAGGAAATTCTGCCCCATATTAGGGACTTAAAATATTTGCCAATGGTATACAAGTGAACCTGAAAAACTGCTACCTTTATGAAAATCGCTATAGCGTCCTTATCCACATAGGTGGGGTAAGCACTGAAGGGGGAGGGGATTATGCACTAGCTATAGCCACTTCGTCTTCTGGTAAAACGTTGACGCTTATGGTACCATGCGGTTGTATTTGTTTGAAGAAGCGTCCTGGGCTTTGAGCAAGTGTGTCTCTTGCATGCATTATGATATGGGATTTTAGCCAGTACTGTAAATGGTAAAAGGCTGACCGCTTTTCAGGCCAGGTTTAGTCCCTTAACATCTAAGGGGACGTTTCCACTCAGATACTATGCATTCATACAACAGACGAGTGCGATCCACGAAAGAGGCGATTTGATTTATTGAGGAGTGACAGAGGGACCGACCCCGGGACAGGCTGGTGGGAGCTGACAAAAATAACGGGGGAAAAGAACTAAACAAAATAGGACAACAGAATTTAATGGCCAAAAAAAGATGGGAGGAGAACAAGGCGCAGCCTCATACAACTGCAATTAGGAACAGCGTTGTAAGCTGATCGATATGACCAATAGGTCCTTGGGGTGTCAACATGGACCACCTGAGAGGAGGGGTCCACACAGGGTGGCAGAATCTCGTAATCAATTGAGCTCCAAAGTCGGGCAGGGTGGTCGTCCTGAATGGCTAAAGGATGTCAAGCACATTGTAAACAATCTGCAAGCAGGTACAATTCACATCATTGGTGCCTAACATCCTGACATAAGATAGCCTATCGGAAAGAAATGCAGGTGGGGTAGATGTCCCAGAAGAGAGAAGGGTGGCTAGAGGCTCAAAGGCACAATACAGTCCATTGATCACAGAAGGATCTCACATGTCCACCTACAGATCTCGGTCTGTTATGGGGATCCAGTGATAGTTAGGGGCCCAGCCGGAATTTTCTCGCCTGTTCGGCTGTTGGGACTTTGGTGAGGCGGGGGAAGAAAGTCGGCGACTTGGCCGTTGATTGATGGGGGGCAGCCCAAGAGGGGTTGGGTCAATTGCAGTATGCCAATCAGGAAGGTCCACTCGTGGCAATCCCAAGGCAGTGAGGAAATTCGGAAGATCCATTAGTGATCGGAATGTTATTGTAGATTCGCCTTGCTTCACCTGCAGGGCAAAGGGAAAGCCCCAATGGTACTGTATGTTACGTTCTTGGAGGAACGCAAAGCAGGGGCCTAAGGGCCAGCTAGCCATTCTTTGGGGGCCTTCTGGACAGATTGGGTAAGAAAGTCCAACTGGCTGTGTCTGATAGCGGAAAACAGTCCCCAGGAGTTGGGCCTTCCTCAGGGATTTCCTCTTTAATATTGTAGTGGTGGAATCTACAAATTGACATCTCTTGGATTGGAAGGATCCTTGATTGAGGCGCGATAGTGCTCCTGTGTGTCTCTACAAAACTCAATATGAAGGTTATAAGCGGTTCCGGCCAGAACATGGGTTTTTGGTTGAACAAATTTCGTATGAGTAGGGGTTCAGTTAAGAAATGTGCGCACTGTTTCGGGGAGGCCCGCAGCCTAATGGTTGTGGCGGCGGATGCGGTTCTCTAGGTCGTCATGTTGAGTCGAAAGATGGTTATGAGTAGTGCGACCTGGTCGGCCAATTCAGTTTCGGAGTCTTGTTAGTGCATTAGAAGATGAAGGGAATGTGCTTTGTGCGAGAGTCGCTGGGGGGGGGGGGAACATTTTCTGTTGCAGATCATCCACCGCTCGTCTGAACTGGTTGGAGTTCTTTGGACGCCAGGCTTGTCTCAGATCCTGGGGTTCAGCTGAAGATTTCGCTTTTGATGGAAGAAGGAGAGCAAGGCTTGCAGTCTGATGTTGGAAGGAACAGGGACCTGAAACGGCGGGAGGCTTCCAGAGAAGGTAGGATGATGGGCCTTGGCTCAGCTGCTGACATGTAGAAAAGTATCCTGAGGCGCAAGGAGGGCATTGCAGCAGGTGGGTGGTCGGGGCTGTGATCCACGTTGGAGCCCAGGGTTGGGTGGATGACCAGAGCATTCCTGTACTGTAGAAGGCGTTTTATTGCCTAGTCTCTCTCTGGATTCTTCCTCCAGGGTAGCCGAGGCATGAGGGCTGGTGCTTAGTTATGCCCCTCCATGGGGGGTCTCGTGTCACTTCGATGCTCGGGCTCGGAGTTAGTCTCGATAAAGTGGTGCGTATCGAACACAGGGAGATGCTGGGTGTGAGATGTCTGCGCTGGAGCGATATCTCCTTGGGATGTGCCGCATGTGGTTTGGCTCGGTTAGAGGGTATCCCTGTGGGCAGTCATCCAGATGTTGTAGTTGGGAAGTGCGATGGGCGAGAGACTTGAGAGTGAATAATAGTGGTGGTGGAAAGGAGACGGGTCTCACCACACAGTCGGCCTGGTATAGGGTCCCCATCATTAGGGGTTTCGCTGATAAGAGGTCCCCCCTGCTGCAGGGTCAGTAGTAACCCTTGCCAATCCGCTTGTGGCGGACTGCATTAGGTCTCATTCAGGCTCAGTAGTGATTCTGGCTGATATCCCACATGGGAGCCTTCAGCGCAGTTCATGGAGTCGTCCCATTGGGGTCTGGGCTTATTGACCGAATGGCCATTTCTAGCGTGTCCCTTCTGGTTCCACAGTCCCCTGTCCCTGTTGGGCCCTTATTGTGTTTTTGAGGGTTTCCATCCAATAGGCCAGCAGTGAGGGACAGGACTCTCCCTTGCTAGAGGCACCTGTTTTCCCTGGGCGATTGTTAGCTTGGGAGCTGTAATGGATGTCTGCAGCATTGCGGTGGCTGCAAGATGGACGGGGAGTGTCCGCAAGGCTTGCGAATAGGCGCAGGCTGAGTTGGCTGGATTGCGCACCTCACGGGGGGGAGAAGAGAGGTCCAGGGCCCGGAGTACGCGGAGGGTGGCAGATGGGAGTCCTACTGGGACACAACAGGCGGAGGTCACGCCCCGCAGGCCACAGGCTGACGATAAACATGTACTGCCCGGTTTGGGGTCCGTTGTTACGGGGGGCAGGGCCTGGGTCCTGTCTCGCTGGGTATGTGGCTGTCGCCTCTTCAGCAGGAGACGAGAGTGCCGGGCAGGCTTCTGGCTGGCCTCGTTGCGATGAGCTCGACAAGATGAGGCGGAGGAGGGGAAGATTGGCGCCGACGTCGGGAGAGGCGGCGTCGGAGCAGATCTTCCTCCTTCCATGTTCCTGCAGCGCGTATGTCAAAAAAAAAATGGATTTGGGAATTTCTCCAGGGAGGCAGCCTTGGTTAAGCTTAGGAGCCTTTTTCCACCACTTCTGGGGCTCATTCTAAAAGTAATCTACAGGCTTTAAGCAGTGTCCTGCCGGGAGCTCAATCTGTGTGCGTCCGTTCCCTTCACATGGCAAGCCACGCCCCCCGACATTTTTTTTTTATTCTGTTTACCATGTGGTAAACAGGTTCATAATAAAAAATAAATATTAATTTTATTCCACAGGCCATTAGACTGACAGCAATTCAAAATCCCCATTTTTTATTTTCATTTAATTTTTTGTGTAAGTTATTTATTTTGCTTTTAAAACAGTTTTGTGTAGTATTATTTTGGAACAAGTTGGAGTTTTCTTTGGTACTAATTTGGGGTACATACAATGTAAGGAATAATAAAAGTAATATATATATATTTTCTTTTTATGCTATTTAATGTGTGATATGTTTATCATTTTACCCTAAAAGTCATTACAATTGTGACCTTAATAACATGTACTTTTGATAGCACACTATCTTTAAATATTAAAATTATTTTTTATTAATTAATTATTATTTCACTAAGAGATTTGAGGCTACAATTGCACCAGATAAATGTTTTTGGAATATTCAGGTTATGTCAATATGTTGTAGATTTATTGCAGAAGAAATGTCTATGACTGCCCCATGTATCTAAATGAGGCATGCAAAAAATACACACACATGCTGCAGAAAAAAAGCTGCTCTCAGATACATGAAATAAATTTTTAGTTGCAGAAATTTGTGCACGCAATCTGTTATCTGTGAACATAGAAAAATAATTTTAAACTTTTTCTGATTCTGGCTACCAGAATTGGGCTTTCCCCAGTGATTGTGTGGGCAAAGCTTGGGTGTCCTCACCATTATAACATACATAGTTACATAGTTAGTATGGTTGAAAGAAGACACATGTCCATCAAGTTCTACCAAGGGTGGGGAAAAGTGGGTGAGGGAGGAGAGACATGGACTTTAAGCCCAGCCTCACCAGTGGTTAATGCCATGGAACCCACAAGCAAGAATCAATCTGCTCAAGTGGAGACCATATCTATGACCCACAGAGCCTCCACCAGCAGGTATCCAGAATTCTTTCACATAACTACGTACACATTTATTTCTTTTGTTCCAGGTAGGTTTCTAAGCCTTTCTTGAAAGCTCACCTGTTACTGCTGTGAACACAGCTCCTCAGGGAAGGCTATTCCACAGATTCACAGTTCTATAGTGATGAACGCCTCCCCATTCTCCTCTGGACGATTTTGAATCCATTTTTATCGATTGAAGGGAATGTCCCCTTTTCTTTTGAGGGGGCGCTTCACTTGAAATAATTTTTCCCCATTACTTTTTGAGGGCCATTTATATATTTATATAATTAATCATGTCTCCCCGTCTTTTCTTCAAGATAAATAAGTTTCAATTCTAACTAACCTCTCATCATAACTAAGTGCATCCATTCCCCTATAAGTTTGGTTGCCTCGTTCTTGTACTCTCTCTTAGCTCCACTAAATACTCTTCTATAACTGGGGACCAGAATCTGAACAGCATATTTTCTTAAGTGAGGACGAACCAATGCTTTGTACAGCGGTAGAATTTAGAATTACATCATTGTCCCGCTGAAGTCATGCCTCTTTTAATACACGCCAATATCTTACTTGCCCTAGAGGCTAGCTGATTGACATGCATTTGTTTGTAGTCTATGATCTCACAAATCGCCCAGTATCTTTCTCACAACAAGCGATTCTCCAAGTTTTTCTTCCCAATAGGACATATGATGCTGATAGAATATTTCTACCCATCGATGCAGAAACCATTTCATTTTATCCACATTGAAACCCATTGCCAAGTGGATGCCCAGTATCAGTGTGTCCAGGTCTGCTTGCAATATGAGCATCTTCATAGATTGCAATACCTCGCATATGCCTAGGTGTCATCTGCAAAAATCCAAAACCGTGCTATTGATCCCTTCCACTTTATCATTAATAAACTACATTAAATAATAGAGGACTCATAATGAGCCATCGGCACACAACTCTAACGAGGGGACCTCTAGTGTAGGAGTCATTTACACCATCCTGCTGAGTACGATCCAAGCAGCCATGTTTTTTAAATCCATTATACACTCGTTATCTCTAAACCAATGGATTCTAAATTTACCTAACAAGGACGCTTATGCGGTAACAATGTCAATTCATTTCTTATTTGCAATTATAAAGACCTCTGTTACAATACCAATGTGTTCTTTGCAGAAAGGGAAATCGAATAAAGAATTTATGAGTCCCACCATTTTTCACCATGCTGCATTGTTTTTAGATAAAACAAACAAAACAAATCAAAACCCTAAAACTCGTGTGGGTTATTTCATGCAATTTTCTGACCAAATTCCAGTAGTGGATTTAAAAGGAGTAGGAAATATAAAGAAAGAACTTCTTCCTGCTGGATTCACTTCTGGCTCTGGCTCAAAAATTACAGTGGCATGTTTCCAAAAAGCACCTTTTGTGAAACCACCCTAAAATTGCTTTATTAGTGTATTCCAAGAACAGTGTCTGTGTGAAATTGTGTTATTGCTGCATGCAAAAACTGTCAGAGAGCTAGATTAGAGAAACTTATAAAAACCAAAAACAAACTACTTACCATATAGCTTTTCTGATAAACATACTTTAACCACTCTAACGACCTTCGGGCGTACTCCTTACGTCCAGGTCGTTTGGGGGTTCACGCTCCTGACGTAATTGGATACGGTCCTAGAGGATTCGCGCAAAACTCTAAAGCTGAGTTAGCCGCGATCGGCGGCGGGGTGGTCAGCTGTTATTTACAGCTGACATCCCGCCTAGCGTCCCGGCCCCGACCCGGATCGCTCCGGGGGGGGGGGGGGGGCGGTTAACCACTTAATTATCGCGGGTCGATTTCGGCGTCGCAATAACTAAGGGAGACGCAGAAGGAGGAGATCCGCTCACCCCTGGGTCTAGTCGGCGGCAGCAGCCCACGGATGTGCGATCGTGCAGCTACCTGCATTCCTACAGACAGCACGGAAGGCAGAAGGAATGCCTTTCACGGGTGTCTGTGACAGTCGATGCACCGGGCGTGCCCTGTGGGCATGTCCCGGCATCGTGACTGACAGTTACCATAGGACCCAGTATAGCAACAAGTTTGTACTGATTCCTATTGAAATGAGAGATCTAAAGATCTTCATTCAAATCCCCTTTGGGGAAATGTAAAAAAATAACGTGAAAAAAGTGAGAAAAAAAGTAAAACATCCAAAAGTGAAAACAAGTAAAACACCAACACACGGAAAAAAATAAAATAAAAATACCGTACATCGCCCTCTTTCCCCTTTACAAAAAGCCTAGTCCTCTCCAAAAAAAAAGATAAAAATAAATTAAAGTACCATATTTGGTATTGCCGCGTGCGTACACGAACTGCCCTTATAAATCCTGTCATTGTTCAAATAACGTACGGTGAATCGCCAGTTATAAAAAAAAAAAAAAAAAACAATGCAAAGAATTAAAGATTAATGATTCTTCCGCAGCAAATAAAATGGAATAAAAAAGCGATTCAAAAACCAAAAAAGCCAAAGTATGTACCAATTAAAACGGTCAGTTCATCAATTTTTATAGACGTATTTCTACTGTTTAAAAGTAAATATAACAGAAAATAACTAATAAAATCTATATCATTGTATTGTTACCGAAAACCTAAGTTAGAAGTTATCTCATCATTTAAAATGCACGGCGAATGCGTAAATTGAAACTCAAAAACAATGGACCTCGAACTGCGTTTTTTTCCCCCCTATTTCATGCCCAATGCTAAAAAAAAAACTATGGAAACACACCGTTGTGCCTTAAAATGCAGAATACATCCTAGATGAGATCCCTGATGGGTGTTGAATCCCAAAATGGGCGACTTCTGGAAGGTTACGCATGTTCTGCTACTTTGGGGGCTTTGCAATTGCGACATGGCCCCCACCAAAATCTGATGTTCCAAAAGCCAAATCAGTGCTCCTAGCCTTATACGGCCCTGACATGCGCCCAAACAGCAGTTTACACCCACATGACGTTGTAGGGGATATTGCCCGAACTTGGAAGGAAAAAGCTTAACATAGTTTTAGGGTTGTTCTTTTTCAAGGAATTTCCTTGATATATGCCAAAACAAACATTTTTTAAGCTAAAATTGCAGATATTGATAAAAAAATTTGTTTTAATTTTCACTAGCCTTATGCTAAAAAAAAAATTTGTGAATCACCTGTGGGGTCTATTATACTCAATGCACCCCTGGATATATTCTTAAGGGGTGTAAGGAGTTTCCAATATGCGGTCTATTTTGGGGTTGTTTATTAAGTTTTAGCACCTTAGGGTGTCCCCCAAACCTGAAATGCGCGCCTAAATAAAAATCGTATTGAAAATGAGGACCCAGAGTATAGTAGGTGATCCTCCTATTCTGGGGCTTCCTTATGGTTCTTTAGCCAAATAATGCAACCTAGGGGCCACATATGGAATATCTCTAAATAAACGGCAGCTGGGGAAATTGATATTAAGTTGCATTTACTAGTCACCATTTACCGTATTCCAGTGAATAATGGCATAAATATTGAAAATCTGCAAAAAAAGTGAATTTTGAATTACACCTCCATTTGCTTTAATTTTGTGAAATATCTAAAGGGGGTTATCAAAACTTCCTAAATAGTGTTGTATGTAAATACGCTAAGGGGTTAGTTTCTCAGATGGCATCACTTATGGGGGTTATTACATGCAGGCAACCTCACAAGCCACGTCAGAACTGGAGGGGTCCCTAAAAAAAAATGTATATTGCAAATTTTCTTTGTAAACTGTGAGATAATTACTACAACAATTTCTTAAGCCCTCTAATGTCGTAAAAAAAAAAAAAGACATTTTAAAAACATGATGCCACCTATAGTGGACATATGGTAGTTGCCTTGTTATTAACTATTTTGTGTTGAATAATTCTTTTATGTCTTGAACGCAGAAAAATTTTGCAACTTTAAAAAAACAAATCGGGCCAAAATTTTTCCAATTTTCATGAAATTTTGATATTTTTCTACTAACTAACCAAGGATTGTATTAGATAAAAATTTCTTACTAACTTAAAGCACAATGTGTCACGAGAATACAATCCTCTGAATCACATGGATAGTTAAAAGTGTCAAAAAGTTATTCTCACATAAATTGGACACGTGTCAGATTTCAAAAATTAGGGGCTGTGTCAGGAAGGTCAAAACAGGCTGGGTCCTTAAGGGGTTAAAGAGGCACAATATGAGCAGGTGTCCAGATCACATATTCCTGGCATATAATTTTGACAAAGGGATATTCCCACTCTTATCTCGAGAAAATTAATTCCCTTACTGCATGTCATTGTTCTTGCCATGGTCACATTGAGCAGACAGGAGGCCCTGTAGTCACAGCTCTCTCTGTCCTCTTCTCTTGTACGTTCATGACCAGCTCTTTGCTCATTGTGGCTGTGGCAATAGCAAAGACGGGAAGTTGGGGAGGGGCATCGGCGGACAACGCTGGGGACCCTTATCTATTAAAAATATCTTGGCCATATCAACTTCGGATACATACTGTATAAGACTGTGTCTAATAAACACAAAAAACTATGGTCCCTCAAGTTAGTGCAGAGTTTAATGTTTAAAGTAAACCTATCCCTGGAAGTTCCAGAGTGGCAGGGGTGTAGTGAGTATATTGACCCCACAGGTATTTTGGAAAAATTTTTAGTATTAGGCTGTGAAAATGAAAAAAAAAAATTTTTTCCAACAATTTGCAACTTTAGCTGAAAATGATTACATTTTACAAGGAACCCTGGAAAAAAGCAACCCATATCTTCCCCCCCCCCCCCCACGATCAGCACATACCCTATTATATGGGTGTAATGTAAACTGCTAATTAGGTGCATGGCTGGGCAGAATAGGGAGGGAGCGACTATTGGTTTTTACGGGATACGCACATTTTGGTGGGTGTCATGTCACATTTGCAAAGCTCCCAAGGTACCAGAACAGGTGAAACCTCCCAGAAGTCACCCTGTCCTGGATTCAACACCCCACATGGATCTCATCTACGGATGTATTGTGCATTTTGGACACACAGGTGTTCCATAGTTTTTTCTAGCATTGGGCCATGAAAATGGGTGGGAAAAAATGCAGTTCTGCCATTGTCTTTTGGGCTTCAATTTTACAGAGTTCGCCACACAATGTAAATGACAGGATAACTTTACTATGCAGGTTGGTACAATTGCAAGGATATAAATTTTATATAGTTTTTTATGCTTCATTACCTTTACACAATAAAATGCGTTTATAAAAAATTGCAGTTTTATGTCTAAATAATCTGATGGCCATGACTTTTTTTTTTTTTGTATACGCAACTTGTATATGGCTTTTTTGCGGGATGAGTTGATGTTTTTATTGGTACCATTATGGGGTGCACATGATGCTTTGATCACTTATTAGGTTTTTGTGAAGCGTTTTAAACAAAACACAGCAATTCTGGTAGTGTTTTTTATTTTAATTTTTTTACCGTACCGGTCACCATACGGTATAAATGACATGCTAGCTTTACTAAGCAGGTCGATACAATTATGGCGATACCCAATTTGTATATTTTTTTATATTTTACCGCTTTAACACAATATAAAACACTTTTATTCAAAAAGGAAAACCGTTATTGCATTGGCATAGTCTGAGATCCATAACTTTTTTATTTTTCTGTGTACTGAGCTGTGTATGTGCTTGTTTTTTGCAGGATGAGTTGACATTTTATTGGTATCATTTTGGCATTTATTTGAGTTTTTGATTGCTTTTAAATCTGTTTTTTGGAAGGCGGGGTGAAGAAATTACTGCAACTCTAGTAGTGTTTTTTTTTTATTTTTAACAGGGCTCATTGTGAAGTATACTGACAAGTTAGTTTTACACTGTGGGTCGATATGATTATGGCGATACCCAATTTATATAAATTTTTTTATGTTGAAGCACTTTAAAAAAAAAAGGGGGTGGCTTTTAATGTTTAAAACAATATTTATGCATCTCTATTTTCTGAGAGCCATAGCTTTTTGTATTTTTCTGCATACAGAACTGTGCAAGGGCTTTTTTTTGCAAGATGAACTGAAGTTTTAATTGGTAACACTTTGTCGCCTATATGAGCTTTTGATCGCTTTTTATTCCATTTTATGTGCTGCGGGATGAACAGAAATCGCAATTTTGTGATTGCTTTTTTTTTTTTACAGCGTTCATCGTGTGGGTTAATTAACATGAAAGATTTATAGGGTAGATCATTATGCACATGGCGATACCAAGTATGCTTACTTTATTTTTTATCTTTTTTTGGGACGATTGGCATTTGCAAAGGGGAAAAGGGTGGTGTACATGGTTTTTATTTTTCGTGTTTGTGTTTTACTCTTCTTTTACTTTTCCTCATCACTTCTTCTCTCTTTCCCTAAGCTGTCACAAATGATTGAAGCACTATGCAGCATGATGCAGCATGGGGCCAGCTGTAATATACAACTGAGTCCATGTCGTGATCATGTCTGATCAACTTACAGATAAACATTTCCTACTCTTATGTCATAGAAATTAGCAGACCTATGACTACAGAGCTGATATGCTAGTCACTGCAATAGAACCAGGCACAGCCTGACCAGAGACAGGATGCATAAATGAAAGCTGCTTTTGGCTTTGTGAAACTACGTGTTGAGACAACCCCTTTAAGGGTATGTTCATATCTATAAAATTTAGTTCACTCGGCGTACCCCAGTTAATCTATGTTTTATAAGCTTTTTACTAATCTTTGTTTATTTATGGGACAGAAAAATAGATACCATATGATTCTGTCCAACAAAAGTATAAAGCAAAATTGACCATGTCTGGTCTGCTGCAACCTAAGGGTATGCCATGGTATACATTTAAATACTTTTTGTTAGTATTCTGGCATACCTCTACATGCGGTATAGTGCACATTATAGACTACAGCATACCCTAATAGTATATATACACATGGCATATTTTTTGCAGAAATTTGTGACTTAAAAGGGTTGTGCCCTTACAGACATTTATCACCTATTCACAAGATAGCTGATAAATGTGATCTGATCACTAAAATGACCCCCAAATTTCCCCCATCTTCCTCACTTCACTCACATACCAAGAAAGGCTTTGAATGGAGCAGTGACAGAAAAAAGTGCCATTAAAATCAACAACAAAGAAGGGCCAATCAAAATAAATTACAAATAGTTGTTTTATTTTTTAACCCCCTTACCATGGGCGACTTTAACTACCCAGACATAAATTGGGAAACTGAAACCTGTAGCTCTCAGAAAGAAAACTAAAAGATAAACTAAAGATAATTACCTTTCCCAAATGGTGCAGGAACCGACTAGAGGAAAGGCCCTTCTAGACTTAATATTCACTAATAGACCTGACAGAGTAACAAAGGTTCAGTCTGGGAGGCATCTAGGAAATAGTGACTACAATATAATAAATTTCCATTTATCCTTCAATAGAGTTTGTGTCGAGGAGCCACAAAACACTGAATTTCAGGAAGGTCCTAAACCGCATTGACTGGGACAAGGAGTTTAAAATAGCAGAACAAATAATAAATGGGAGATCTTTAAAAACATTGTAAGCGCCCACTGTGAGAGGTACATACCTTATGGTAATAAAATAATTAGAAACAGGAAAAACCCAATATGGATCAACAGATATGTAAGGGAGGCAATAAATAACAAAAATAAAGCGTTTCAGCTACTAAAACAGGAGGGCAGTGAAGAGGCACTAAAAAGCTATAGGGAAAAAAATAAAGTATGTTAAATAATGATAAAGGCAGCAATGCTGGAGACAGACAGACATATTGCTATAGACAGTAAAAGTAACCCCACAGAAGAAGAACGCAAACCTAATAAACAATTTTTTCTCCACTGTATTTACCGAGGAGGATGACCTTTCTGTTCATGAGCAGAGGGATGAGGTAAACTCCACCTTAAATGTTTCTTGTCTAACCCAGGAAGACATGCAGCTCTGAAATAAGATTAAAATAGACACCCCCGTGTCCTAAGGGAGTTAAGTAATGTCATAGATAGGCCCCTATTCTTAATATTTATGGACTGTCTAACAACGGAGTATTTCCCAAAGGATTGGCGCATAGCTAATGTGGTGCCAATATTCAAAAAGGGGTCAAAAAGTGATCCTATAAACTATAGGCCGGTAAGTTTAACCTCTGTTGTAGGTTGTTTGAAGGTTTTCTAAGAGATGCTATCCTGAAGTATCTCACCAAAAATTAATGTATAACGCCGTTCCAGCATGGGTTTATGAAGGATGGGTCCTGTCAAACTAATATCATCAGCTTCTATGAGGAAGTTAGTTCTAGAATGGATCGTGGTGAGGAAGTGGATGTTGTATATCTAGATTTTTCTCAAACATTTCATACTGTGCCACATAAAAGGTTGGTAAGTAAAATGAGAATGCTTGGACTGTGGGAAAATGCTTTCAAGTGGGTAACTGGCTCAGTGATAGAAAACAAAGGGTGGTGATTAACGGTACATACTCAGACCGGATCTCTGTTAATAGTGGGGTAGCACAGGGTTCAGTATTGGGCCCTATCCTCTTTAATATTTTCATTAATGATCTTACACATAGATTGCACAGTAGAATATTGATCTTTGCAGATGACACTAAGCACTGTAAAGTAATCAACAAAATAGAGGATAATGTGTTATTACAAAGGGATCTGGATAAGTTGGAGGCCTGGGCAGAAAAGTGGCAATGAGGCCAGATAAATGCAAGATTATGCACATAGGAAGGAAATCCATTTCATGATTACATGTTAAATGGAAAAACGCTGGAAAAAAGTGACATGGAGAAGGACTTGGGAATCCTGGTGGACAGTAAACTTAACTGTAGCAGCCAGTGTCAGACAGCAGCTGCCAAGGCAAATAGGATCATCAGGTGTATGAAAAGGGGCATAGATGCACATGATGAGAACATTATTCTACCATTGTACAAGTCACTGGTTAGACCACACATGGAATATTGTGTACAGTTTTGGGCACCAGTTCACAGGAAAGGCATTGGAGAGCTTGAACAGGTACAAAGGCGGGCAACAAAAATAATAACCGGACTGGGTGGATTGCAATACCCAGAAAGATTAGCAAGATTAGGGTTATTTAGTTTAGAGAAAAGAAGTCTTTGGGTAACATAATAAATATTTTTAAATATATTAAAGGTCAATATAAAGATCTCTCCCAAGATTTATTTATACCCAGGGCTGTATCTAGAACAAGGGGGGCATCCTCTACGTCTTGAGGAAAGAAAGTTTCCACATAAACATAGAAAGGGATTCTTTACTGTAAGAGCAGTGAGACTGTGGAACTCTCTGCCAGAGGAACTTGTCATAGTGAATTTCAATAACAGAGTTCAATATGGATGCATTTCTGGAGTGTAATAATATAACAAGTTATAGTGACTAGGATTCTGGAGAAGAGTCGTAGATTCAGGGATTTATTCTGGATTGCCAGATTGAAGTCAGGAAGGAATTTTTTTTCCCTAAAATGAAGACACTTGGCTTCAACCTCATGGGTTTTTTTTTGCCTCTGGATCAACACTTTAGCACAACAGGCTGAGCTGGATGGACATGTGTCTTTTCTCAGCCTTACAAACTATGTAACGATGTACCAACATGTAACATAAACTTACGTAATCATGCTAGTAAGGAGTGGGCTCAAATTACAGCTAACACCCGCCTCTAACAGCATGGATCGGAAGCGGCTACGATCCCTGCTATTTAGGTGCTACAGCAGTCGGTGTTGTGCACTGTTCCTCATGCCAAGGCAGGAAGTAATTGAAACACCATTGTCGTACACCCATCTGCATTATCTACATAATGGAGAAGGATATACAAGCCATCAAGCCGCTAATGATCAAGTACTCTAGAGGGGTCTACAAGAACCAATGTAACAAAAGGGAAAAAAAGTTTTAAAAGCAAAATATTAAAAGTTCAAAATCCCTCCTTTTACAAAATAAAAAAATTACACATCGGGCAACATGTATGTATCCTGGCACTAGTGTAGAATGTGCCAGAATATATGAACCTGTTCTTCTGCAGGTCATACATACAGGCGCAGGCTAGTGCCAATACGACAACTCAGGCTGAGGCAGACCACCTTTAACTTGGTCTGGCTGTTCTGTTATGCGCCTAGGTTTGGCATAAATTTGTCTAATTCTATGAATGTCGTGCGACACACCCCCAGAATGCCCCAAATCTTTGGCACACTAAAAAGTGTCTTTGGCGCATTAGAAAGGCATTTATCGCGCAAAAGTTTGGCGTGCACCTGTTCATACATTCTTTTTGGTTCAAAGTACACCAGCCATACATATTGCCCATAATTGGTATTGCCACATCTGTAAAAGTCTGATCTATTAAAATATTATCATCTATATCATCTAAATCATTTATACTGTACATTGAACACCACAGAAGAAAAAAATCGAAAACAGCAAAATTGTGTTTCTTTTTTGGACATTTCACCTCCCCAAAAAATTAGAAACCACACTTCCATTTGCATACAATGAGCCCTGAATCAGGTCAATAGGTATAAAAACAAAAACATTTTTGATTGCAGAAAATGGTCTCTAAGAAATAGAGAATGTTTTTATTTTTTTAGAGTACTAAAATACAACACAAACCATACATATTTGGTATCACTGGAATCATACCGACCTGCAGAACACAGATTACACATCATATATATTAAAGAATGAGCTACATAAAAATAAAAACCCCACAAAAACATTGCAGGCATATTTCATCACACATTTTTTTTGGTTTCCCAGTTCATTCTTTGGTAGGTAAATGACACCTTTTAAAAGTATATCTCGTTCCGCCAAAAACAAGCCCTCATATGTCTATGTATAGTGGAGAAAAAAAGTATTTATTCAGTCACCAATTGTACAAGTTCTCCCACTTAAAAAGATGCAAATGATGGTGGAAAATAAGTAGGTGGTCAATAACAATGTCATGACTAAGGGTCCTTTCTGTAATGTAGACCCGAAACACGTCAATAGCTTTACCATGTCTGTTCTTTGATTTTATTTTTTCTACTATGGGACAATAAAGTTAATGTTTTTTACCTATGGAGTGCTGAACCACCTCTCTCACGCTGTTTCCTGGATTTGCTACACCTGTGGCCGGGTGATTGGTTCGTGCACCAAGGAATCCCCAGTCGTTTTTCCATGAGGAGGATATGGTGAGCTGTTTTTTCGTTCTTATTGGTCAATAACAAAAGTTCATCTCAATATTTTGTTATATATCCTTTGTTGGCAATGACAGAGGTCAAACGTTTTCTGTAAGTCTTCACAAGCTTGGCACACACTGTTGCTGGTATGTTGGCCCATGCATTACTCCATGCAGATCTCCTCTAGAGCAGTGGTTTTTTGGGGCGGTCACTGGGCAACACAGACTTTCAACTCCCTCCACAGGTTTTCTATGGGGTTGAGATCTGGAGACTGGCTAGGCTACTCCAGGACCTTGAAATGCTTCTAACGAAGCCCTTCCTTCATCGCCCTGGCAGTGTGCTTGGGATCATTGTCATGTTGAAAGACCCAGCCACTTTTCATCTTCAATTCCCTTGCTAATGGAAGGATGTTTGCACTCAAAATCTCATGATACATGGCCCCATTCATTCTTTCATGTACACGGATCATTTGTCCTGGTCCCTTTGCAGAAAAACAGACCCAAAGCTTGATGTTGCCACCCCCATGCTTCCCAGTAGGTATGGTGTTCTTTGAATGCAACTCAGCATTCTCTTTCCTCCTACCAAACAGTTCTACTCTGGTTTCATCTGACCATATAATATTCTCCCAATACTCTTCTGGATCATCCAAATGCTCTCTAGCAAACTTCAGACAGGCCCGGACATGTACTGGCTTAGGTAGGGGGACACGTCTGGCACTGCAGGATCTGGGTCCCTGGCGGCAAAGTGTGTTACTGATGGTACCCTTTGTTATGTTGGTCCCAGCTCTCTGCAGGTCATTCACTAGATCCCCCCGTATGGTTCTGGGATTTTTGCTCACCGTTCTTGTGATTATTTTGACCCCACGGGGTAAGATCTTGTGTGGAGCCCCAGATCGAGGGAGATTATCAGTGGTCTTGTATGTCTTCCATTTTCTAATTATTGCTCCCACAGTTGATTTCTTCCCACCAAGCTGCTTGCCTATTGCAGATTCAGTCTTCCCAGCCTGCTGCAGGGCTACAATTTTGTTTCTGGTGTCCTTCGACAGCTCTTTGGTCTTCACCATAGTGGAGTTTGGAGTGTGACTGTTTGAGGTTGTGGACAGGTGTCTTTTATACTGATAACAAGTTCAAACAGGTGCCATTACTACAGGTAATGAGTGAAGGACAGAGGAGCCTCTTAAAAAAGTTACAGGTCTGTGAGAGCCAGAAATCTTGCTTGTTTGTAGGTGACCAAATGCTTAGTTTCCACCATAAGTTGCAAATAAATTCTTTCCAAATCAGACAATGTGATTTTCTGGATTTGTTTTCTCATTTTGTCTCTCATAATTGAGGTCTACCTATGATGTTAATTACAGGCCTCTCTCATCTTTTTAAGTGGGAGAACTTGTACAATTGGTGGCTGACTAAATACTTTTTCCCCCCCACTGTATATGGAAAAATAAAAAGGTTGCAGCACTTGGAAAACGGAGAGGAAAAAAATGATGATCATATGGCAGAAAGGGGTTAAAAAATGAATACCTACACAACAAAGGACCACATCTACCAATTATTTACAAGAATAAAAATACATCTTTATTAACCCCTTAAGCCGAACGCCTGAAAAGTAGTTAATGACCAGAACATTTTTTTAGTTTTGGCCTCCTTGCGTTTAAACAGTTGTAACTTTTTTATTTTATCAATGACGCAGTTGGATGAGGCCTCGTTTTATTCGAGACAAGTTGTACTTTATAAGGGAATAGCTTAAGTACACTTATAAATAATTGCAGTATTTTTTTTTATTTTTTTACAAAATTTTTTTTGTTTTTTTATTTTTTTTTTACACCATTCACATTTCACACTTAATAACTTGTTAGATTAATTCAACAGGTTATGACGGTCGTGTGGATACCAAATATGTGTAGGTTTTTTTGTGCGTGTAATTTATGTACAATTATTTTTTTATTAAATATTTATTTTTATTTTATTATTTATTTTTTTTTTAGTCTTTTTTTTTACACTTTTTATGTTTTTTTTGTACTTTTTTTTTTGACTCCCATGAAGGGAGAACTGTTTACAATTTTTTTTTTTTTTTTACACTTAGTAATGTATTAGCATATTCATATATGCTAATACATGCTAATCTGTGTCAGTTTGACACAATCAGTGATTAGGACAGCACACAGTGCGTCCTAATCACTGGCTTCTTACACAGACAACTCTGGGGCCACGCTAGGTCCCCAGAGCTGACTGTGCAGCCGGTCCCTGAGCTCTGTCGGGTGATCGGGCTTTCCGATCACCCGACAGAGCAGGGGATCCCTTTGATTGCGCTGCGGTAACGCACCGCCGCAATCAAAGGGTTAAAGCATCGGGTTGCGGAGGTTTCCTCCGCTCCCCGATGCCTGCAGGACATGCTCTGGGATCGGGGCTGTGTAATACAGCCCCGATACCAGCGCAACTGCGGCGCCGGGCGCCACAAACCCCGATGTCTGCAGCGACGTCAAAAGACGTCGCTGCAGACGAAAGACCCGCACCGGCCGCCGTCAAAAGACGCTGCTCGGTCGGTAAGGCGTTAAACATAGCATAAAAAAACAGAAAATGCATAGAGGTGGAGATAGGGACAATTCATATATAATAATAGCAGAATCTAACCTACGCTGGGCACATAATAAAGATATACTAGAGTTACCCTTCATTACACAGCATAACAACATAGCAAATAACCTTAAAGGGGATGTATCGCTTCTTCAGTTGAGCTGTTCTCTTGAAGCTTGATGCTCTCACTTTCTGAAATCCAGGGACATTTCTTCCCCTCCCAGCTGGGTGTTTCTTAACTGAAAGGGATGACATCATCCCCTCTTCACTGTTCATGCTTCTCCAGTATGTCCCCCCCCTCCACATATCGTTGTCCTCTCCCTATGCAGTCTTATTTTGTAAGAGCTGTTTACATACCACAGGCCTGCATTCAGTCTAGCCTTCTATGAACTCAGCACTGATCTCTCACAGCTGGAGGTTTGCTACAGTTGAATCCATCCAGGGCACAGATCTATCTCCCTACATGTTTACATAAGGCACCGACGCACAATTCTGCTGTTTTCTGATTGTAGCAGTAGCTACAGTGTCAATGAGGAGCAGTTAGCTGTATAGAGTGAAATTTTTGTCGGCCCCTTACACGCAGGAGCATTAAGGCACCGTGGCATAATTCTGCCGTTTTCAGATTATAGAGACAGCTGCAGTGTCAATGTGGAGGCAGCTAGCTGTATAGAGTGAAATTGTTGTCGGCCCCGAGTTCTGAGTGAGAGGCAGGAATGCAAGCTCCTTGAATACGGCGGTCCAGGGGCAGAACAGAATGTAAATTATTAGAGCCCTCAGCTAATGAAATGCAAGGAGGAGGGATCTGACTATCCGACCAGCACTGGAGAAGTTTGTTTACAGAAAACGAAGATAAGGAATACTGTGAAAACAAGACAGCTTTGCTAATGACATCCAATTGCAAAGTTGCTTGTTTTCACTGTCCTCTTATTCTGAAGGCCATTTAATGAAATGATACAACCCCTTTAAAGAGAACCTGTCACATAGTTTATGCCCCCCTTGCTGAGGACAGCACAAGCTAGTGACAGACCTGCTGTTTCCAGCACTGGGTCCCTTATTCTGTAAGATACTGTAGTTTTAGAGCATTTAATGCTCAAATCTTACTCATGAGCAGGTGTTAGCCCCACCTACCAAAGGCAAGCCCCGCCCACCTGGCAGTTATTCACATGTATGTTTCTACCTATTTAAAAAGGTATCATAGGGGGAGGGATAAAAAACTTTTCGGGAGCAGATTTGAATTTAATCAGATTAAAAAGGAATGGCAGAGTGCTATTGTGGAAAGAAATACTAGTACTCTCTTTGGGCAGGGTTTAAATGATTAAAAAAATCTCGTCTTGAGATTTTGTAGCATGTAGTAAATACCTGCTTTAACAAAAGACTTCAATGGCTTTATCTGTACAAAGTAATTAAGGTGTTTACTGAAAAACAGCTTTTACTGGATGGAACAGCATGATGATGCTGACCTGTGTAGACTAGCTCTGTTTCTTGAAAACAGCCCAGGGTTTTTCGGAGTACTGAGGAATGAATACAGGAGGTAAATTCACTTTATTTAGGGAAGGTCATATTTTTGGAAATGTCTTTTTTGTGTTACATTGAGCTTTCTTCATTTAAGGGTATGTTCACACGGTGTATTGTGGTGTCTACTGTATGCGCCGCCATATATGCCAGGTGTTAGAAGCAAATGCTGGCCGGCTCTCAATCACACTCTCACTGGAATGCAAGCATCGGAAAGAAGTGACGTCAATTGTTTTCCCCGCCATGCATTATACGCCGGGGAAAACGTCAGGTATTCATACTGTGTGAACACACCCTAATTATAAACAATATTTATGTAATACAAATTTTAATTTAATCATAAATAAGAAAACACTGGACAGACAAAAAAATATATAGAACAATTAATAGAAGGAAAAAGACAAATAAATAGACATTACCGAAAAGAATGATGTAAAGCAGGCTCAATGCACATTTCGTGATCAGTTTATTCATGATTAAAATTAACTTTGTATTCCCTAAATGTTCACAATCAGGGTTATTTGATGTGTTTATATTAATGAATGGCGACTAGTATACCTCGTGTGTCCAGGGAGGGTAAGATTATTGTATTCATTATGAATTTTCCCTATCTCCACCTCTATTCATTATCTGTTTTTTTATGCTGTGTTCAGAGATAATACAAAAATCGTTTTTACTGGATTGTTCATTTAAGTTGCTGAAAATACAACATACAGCTTTATAGTGCCAGCAATACACGGTGGCAGCAATACAGTGCCACCATAACAGCTTCAGCCATTCAGTGCCCACCATAACAGTTGCAACCATACAGTGCCCTACCATAACAGTGGCAGCCATTCACTTTCCACCATAACAGTTGCAGCCATACTGTACCCACCATAACAGTGTCAGCTGTACAGTGCTCACCATAACAGTGCCAGTGATGCAGTGCTCACCATAAGGCCTTGTCCCCACGGCACTGTTTTTCAGCCGGTTTACGGTATAGAAAACCGTCTGTTAACCGCCTGACAAACTTTTACACGGCCCTCAATGGAAAATCCATACAGCGGTCCCCATTGCACGGGGTTTCCACCTGGCAGTTTTTTAGACTGACGGTGGTCCGAAAAACATAGAACATGTTCATTCTCCTGACTGGATAAACCGACCGGTATTTGTCCTGTGCCGTGTATACGGGCCCCAACAGTGCCAGCAATTCAGTGTCCATCATAACAGTTCCAGCAGTACAGTTCTCACCATAACTGTGACAGCAATAAGATGCCCACCATAATAGTGCCAGCCACACAGTGCTCACCATAACAGTCCTAGCCATATAGTGTCCACCATAAGGGCCAGCCATACAGTGCCCACCATAAGTGCCAGCCATACAGTGCCCACCATAAGTGCCAGCCATACAGTGCCCACTATAAGTGCCAGCCATACAGCGTCCACTATAAGTGGCAGCCATAGTGTCCATTATAAGTGGCAGCCATAGTGTCCACTATAAGTGCCAGCCATAAAGCATCCACTATAAGTGCCAGCCATACAGCAGCCACTATAAGTGCCAGCCATACAGTGCCCACTATAAGTGCCAGCCACACAGTGCCCACTATAAGTACCAGCCATACAGCATCCACTATAAGTGCCAGCCATATAGCATCCACTATAAGTGCCACCCACACAGTGCCCACTATAAGTGCCAGTCACAGAGTGCCCACTATAAGTGCAAGCCATACAGTGTCCACTATAAGTACCAGCCATACAGCATCCACTATAAGTGCCAGCCATACAGCATCCACTATAAGTGCCACCCACACAGTGCCCACTATAAGTGCCAGCCACACAGTGCCCACTGTAAGTGCCAGCCACAGAGTGCCCACTATAAGTGCCAGCCCTACAGTGTCCACTATAAGTGCCAGCCATACAGCATCCACTATAAGTGCCAGCCTTACAGTGCCCACTATAAGTGGCAGCCACACAGTGCCCACTATAAGTGCCAGCCACACAGTACCCACTATATGTGCCAGCCATAAAGTGCCCACTATAAGTGCCAGCCACACAGTGCCCACCATAACAGCCCCAGCCATACAGCATCCACTATAAGTGCCAGCCATACAGGGCCCACTATAAGTTCCCGCCTTACAGCTTTCACTTTACGTGCCAGCTACACAGTGCCCACCATAACAGCCCCAGCCATACAGCATCCACTATAAGTGCAAACCATACAGGGCCCACTATAAGTGCCAGCCATAAAGCATTCACTATAAGTGCCAGCCATACAGCGCCCACTAGAAGTTACAGCCATACAGCATCCACTATAAGTGCCAGCCATACAGCGTCCACTATAAGTGCCAGCCATACAGTGTCCACTATAAGTGCCAGCCACACAGTGCCAACCCATAATTCAGCATACATTACCCACTATAAGCACCAGCCACACAGTGCCCACTATAAGTGCCAGCCATACAGTGCCCACTATAAGTGTCAGCTATACAGTACCCACTATAAGTGCCAGCCACATAGTACCCACTATAAGTGCCAGCCATACAGTGCCCACCAAAACAGCCCCAGCCATACAGCATCCACTATAAGTGCCAGCCATACAGCATCCACTATAAGTGCCAACCACACAGCGCCCACTATAAGTGTCAGCCACACAGTGCCCACTATAAGTGCCAGCCACACAGTGCCCACTATAAGTACCAGCCATACAGCATCCACTATAAGTGCCAGCCACACAGTGCCCACTATAAGTGCCAGCCATACAGTGCCCACTATAAGTGCCAGCCACACAGTGCCCACTATAAGTGCCAGCCACACAGTACCCACTATAAGTGCCAGCCACACAGTGCCCACTATAAGTGCCAGCCACAGAGTGCCCACTATAAGTGCCAGCCACACAGTGTCCACTATAAGTGTCAGCCATACAGCATCTACTATAAGTGCCAGCCACACAGTACCCACTATAAGTGCCAGCCATACAGCATCCACTATAAGTGCCAGCCACACAGTATCCACTATAAGTGCCAGCCATACAGCATCTACTATAAGTGGCAGCCACACAGTACCCACTATAAGTGCCAGCCACACAGTGCCCACTATAAGTGCCAGCCACACAGTACCCACTATAAGTGCCAGCCATACAGCATCCACTATAAGTGCCAGACACTACTACCATCTATAAGTGCCAGCCACACAGGAGCCCCGTTATAGCTGGGAGCAGAGCAGGCTGCAGCGTCTCTGGCAACCGCGGGCAGGAGGGGACGTGAGGCGTCAGCAGCCATCATCCTCTCGCGGGATCTCGCTTGGCTCTCGGCCGCCATATTTCGCCCTGCTAGTATTTTGGTTTCGCCTCCTGCCTGGAAGCAGAGGAGTCATAGACAGGACTGCAGCTAGAGGAGGGACCGTTACGTTCCGGGACCTGTGACGTCAGAGGCGCTTGGTTCCGCTGGCGGAGCGCGGGACGTTGTGGACTGGGCCTGACGGGAGTTGGAGGCCGGGACTGTGCAGTGCGGCGGAGGGGGGAGGCGGTGGTGAGATTGCCGGGCCGGGGCAGCAGAGTCGACGCCTGTCCCCCTCCCCCGCCGCTGGACCCATAGGCTGACGGAGAGGCGCCGCGGGCCGGCCTGTGATCCGAGCTGGCGGCGGAGGAGAGGGCCGTGAGGTAAGCAGCGCCTGCAGGGGAAGTGGGGCCTGAGCGGGGGAGGTGGGCGGTGATAAGGCTACAGGCCCCGGCTGCCTCTAGGCCTGTCACTGACACTTGTCCGTACCTGGGCCCGCTTCATTCACACCTAGGGGCTCTCTATGCACATGCGTGCTGTGGGGCATGGAGGCCCCATCCAAGTGCGGTCCCTCATTCAGTGGAGGCCAGCACTGGCCTAAAGGGGAGCTCTGCTGCCAGTGTGATGGCGAAGTAGTGACCGCAGCAGGTACATAAGTCTGATGATCTGTCATGGTGTTGGCATTGCCAAGACCATCGCTCTGCCAGGAGCTCGCGTTGACCACTGATATATTGGGGCGTCTTATCCCATCGGTTATGAGCCCCACTGGCAGCATGCCGTCTGACCCCCTATGGTAGAGTGGTGATTCCAGTCCTGGCGCGCAGTGACTGTTCTCATCTCCTTGACTTATTTTAGAAGGTTCATTCCTATTGATACCTGACCGGCGGCTGTCGGTGTAACCAGGGCTGTGGAGTTGGTAAGCTAAAGCTCAGACTCCCTCATACATGGCGCATGTTTAAGTGATAACTTTACTGTAGTAAGATGGTAACATCAGGCTGTTTATCACCTTATGATACAATAATCAAGCTATTTAGGTAGAACAGACACTGACAAGCAATATGTTAATGTTCTGAGCTTGTGACTTTCAGGCGCCATATCTCACCATCCACTACAGCTTTGTACATGAGGCTCCCATCATTTTATAGACAATCATCTTACCTATCTTATACATAAATTTGACTTGCAAGTATTTAGCATCTGCTTAGGTTTGCAAATTCTTGTCATGTAACGCCATTGTTACTGTTTTGCTCCTAAAAATCAAAATGTTTATTATTATTTTGTTAGTATTTGGTAAATTCAGCTTTGACTTTCAACACTGCCTGAATCCTTCTGGGCTCTGGATCAGAGTCAAGCATGTCTTGACCAAAATCTGATCCCAGGTCTCTTCAACTCTACCCACAAGTGTTGGATTGGGTTGAGGTCTGGGGACTGTGGAGGCCAATCCAGCAACGCTACTTCATTGTCATTGAACCATTGCTTCTCCAACCTTGACGTCTGCTTCAGGTCGTTGTCCTGCTGGACACTATGTCGTCCTTCTCATACCCATAGTACTCGAGTGTATGAAGTAATTCATCTTGTAGGACACTCCCATATCGCTCAGCATTGAGATCAACATCGATCCTGGTCAAGTATCCAACATATCGGGCCGTGAAACATCCCCATATCCTCAGGCTTCTTCCACCAAACATGACAGTTCCTCCAAATTCTTGATCCGTTAACCCCTTTTCCCTTGATTCTTCCAAACCCATTTGCACCCATCAGAGCCCGATCTATTGACTTTCATCTCATCGCTCCAAATCGCCCGTTTCCAATCTTCCATTTTTCGTACTTTTTTTGTTAACGCGAGCCAACGCTTCTTATGATGAGATTGAAGTCGAGGCTTCTTCACCTTTTTTCGGGCCATCATTCCAGACCTGTGTAATACGTGTTGCACGGTGCTTGCATGAGATCTGTGATCTCACTATTAGGAAGCACACGAGCCTCTTCCACTGCTGTGTCTGTCGTGCTAGAACTAATAGACCTTGTGATGAGCCAACTTGTCTTGATATTTAGCCTGGACGTCCACTTCTTGGCTTTGGAAAGAATGGATGGACTTCATTTCATATTCTTCCAGCTGTCATGGCCTCACATGATGCAGTTTGGCAATTTTTTGGGCCGAGAGACCGGCATCAATGAGCTGGATGCTGCCGCTTCTCTTTTCTTTGCAAATCTTTTTTATGGCTGCTGGAACCAGTGACCTTTCGCTTGGGAATCAGCCTAATAACACACTGAGCTATTAGGGAGTGTGAGAACAGGTTGTAATTTGTAGTAACAAGAAGAAAAAGATTGTCCCACCACCAGGAGCGAAACAGTTACATTAGTTACATGCCAAAAATCTGCATAACTAAGCATATACTAAATACAGTTAGGGCCAGAAATATTTGGACAGTGACACAAGTTTTGCGAGTTGGGCTCTGCATGCCACCACATTGGATTTGAAATGAAACCTCTACAACAGAATTAATGTGCAGTTTGTAACGTTTAATTTGATGGGTTAAACAAAAATATCTGATCGAAAATGTAGGAATTGTACACATTTCTTTACAAACGCTCCCCATTTTAGGAGCTCAAAAGTAATTGGACAGATAAACATAACCCAACCAAAATATTTTTAGTTTCAATATTTTGTGGCGAATCCTTTGGAGGCAATCACTGCCTTAAGTCGTGAACCCATGGACATCACCAAACTCTGGGTTTCCTCCTTCTTAATGATTTGCCAGGCCTTTACAGCTGCAGCCTTCAGGTCTTGCTTGTTTGTGGGTCTTTCCGTCTTAAGTCTGGATTTGAGCAAGTGAAATGCATGCTCAATTGGGTTGAGATCTGGTGATTGACTTGGCCATTGCAGAATGTTCCACTACTCCTGGGTAGCTTTGGCTGTATGCTTGGGGTCATTGTCCATCTGTACTATGAAGCGCCGTCCGATCAACTTTGCAGCATTTGGCTGAATCTGGGCTGAAAGTATATCCCGGTACACTTCAGAATTCATCCGGCTACTCTTGTCTGCTGTTATGTCATCAATAAACACAAGTGACCCAGTGCCATTTAAAGCCATGCATGCCCATGCCATCACGTTGCCTCCACCATGTTTTACTGAGGATGTGGTGTGCCTTGGATCATGTGCCGTTCCCTTTCTTCTCCAAACTTTTTTCTTCCCATCATTCTGGTACAGGTTGATCTTTGTCTCATCTGTCCATAGAATACTTTTCCAGAACTGAGCTGGCTTCTTGAGGTGTTGTTCGGCAAATTTAACTCTGGCCTGTCTATTTTTGGCATTGATGAATGGTTTGCATCTAGATGTGAACCTTGTATTTATTTTCATGGAGTCTTCTCTTTACTGTTGGCTTAGAGACAGATACATCTACTTCACTGAGAGTGTTCTGGACTTCAGTTGATGTTGTGAACGGGTTCTTCTTCACCAAAGAAATTATTCGGCGATCATCCACCACTGTTGTCATCCGTGGACGCCCAGGCCTTTTGGAGTTCCCATGCTCACCAGTCAATTCCTTTTTTCTCAGAATGTACCCGACTGTTGATTTTGCTACTCCAAGCATGTCTGCTATCTCTCTGATGGATTTGTTCTTTTTTTTCAGCCTCAGGATGGTCTGCTTCACATCAATTGAGAGTTCCTTTGACCGCATGTTGTCTGGTCACAGCAACAGCTTCCAAATGCAAAACCACACACCTGGAATCAACCCCAGACCTTTTAACTACTTCATTGATTACAGGTTAACGAGGGAGACGCCTTCAGAGTTAATTGCAGCCCTTAGAGTCCATTGTCTAATTACTTTTGGTCCCTTAAAAAAGAGGAGGCAATGCATTATATAGCTATGATTCCGAAACCCTTTCTCCAATTTGGATGTGGAAACTCTCATATGGCAGCTGGGAGTGTGCACTTTCAGCCCATATTATATATATATAATTGTAGTTCTGAACATGTTTTTGAAAACAGCTAAAATAACAAAACTTGTGTCACTGTCCAAATATTTCTGGCCCTAACTGTAGTTGCAGGTCAAAGTTATGTATGAGATAGTCAAGATGATTGTCTGTTATATGATGGTAGTCTCACGTTCAGAGCTGTAGTGGATGGTGAGATGTGGAGCCTGAAAGTCAAAAGATCAAAACATTGTTACCCTTTTGCTTGTCAGTGTTAAATATACGTATTGAATACAACTTTAGAACACAAGAAACTTTAATAAATTGGGAAAAACTGTCTTCAACAAAAACCTCCTGAATAACATTTGTGAAGTCTCTGAATTTGTTCTGAGAAATAGTGTTGCCTCCATCATATCCTCCTTCATACATGACCTCGCATCTGATCTCGTTATTTCCAGGCTGGAGAACGGCCTCTCTACACTAACTTGGGTTTGTGGCAAAGTGGAATTGCCTCAGGCACAGTCAGTTCTGATGAACGGTTGATCTCTTCTACTTCTTTGAAAGCAGGTGAAAAATGTTGCTGAAATCTTAGCAATCTGTTTGCTATGGGAACAGAATCTTTTCCCCTGTGGTAACGCTTTGCCTGCTCCATTTCATCCAAATACTTTTCAAAATTAAACTCCTCATCTGATGAGGCACAAAATATGGGAGCTTTGGAAAGATTCAATTCCTCTTGCTCGTGGCACTGCATTGAACTAACTACCTATTTATTATGTATTTTGGGATTCGGTCCACTTTATAAAGACTCCGACTCCACAGCCCTGAGTGTGACCATGATGATGCGGATCTGCTCAGAAGCTGATGTTGACCACCAGTATGTTAGAGGGGCGGTTTTCTCCAACTGTGATGGGTGGCCATTGCAGTAGTCTTCATGGCAGGAGTAACGTAGTCTGACCCATTATGGACCTCATAGAGAAGAACCCATCTTCAGTGGTGATGGAGTCCTAGCACCCACAGTAAGTGGCACTCCGGCGAGCGTTTTGATCTAATTTTGGAAGGTACATTTCTATTGCTATCAGACCGGCCGCTTAGGTTTTTTGGGCACAATTACGACCGTAAAAATAATTGACATGTCAAATATTAAGGTGTTTTTAATCGTAAACTCACCATGGGAAAAGAAATTTTCTCAAAAAGAACATGCCATCGTATGGCTATGCCGACAGAAGAATAAAAATGTTTTGTCTCTTGTAATATGATGGTGAAATGAGAAAATTGCTTGGTCCTCAAGGGGTTAAAGGAACCTAATGATCCAACTCTTGTTGCTGCTGTGTTGTCTGATTTGTTTCTACATTTTGGGCTACAGTCTTCCCCAAAAGATTAAAATTCTCTTCTGCCCTTATAGTTCCTGTGCACTTCTTAGGTAACAAATCCAGAACTACTTTCATCTCCAGCAAATGATATATGCGAATGCTAAGATACTGCTTTATCTACTCGCACCTAAGCATCGTTATATTTCTGACTTGCTATTTTGGCTTCCTGGAAAGGCTGGTGACTAGTTTGGTTCTCTCTATGGTCCCCAGAACCAGTAATAGATAATTGGAGGAGACAAAGGGGTTGTCTCGCCATGCAATGACAGCCGAAGTGCAGGACGAAGAACATGTACAGGAGAGGTGATGGGTAACAGCAGGTGTAGCTGTAGACAGGTGACAAGTTATACGAGTGCAGGAGGTTTATAAACAGCAGTGCACAATGCTACAGAGCTCTTGCAGGTTAAAGCTATAAACATGCTCCCATCTTTCAGCTAAGGAACACAGCAGGGAGTGAGATCACAATCCTGGTCACTGCTGCACCCTGTAAGAGCAGAGAGAGGTGGTCAGTAACTAGAGAAGCTTATGTCCAAAAGCAGGAGATAAGATTGCTCCTAACTGAAGAGAAGCAAAATCTTAACAGCAATATAATTGGTAATAGTGTTTATTTACCTTTGCTTACATGTTTAAAGTTAATCAATAAGTGGGAATAGCCTTTTAGCACCTTTCCCAACATTGGACATACCCATACATCTAGTGCAGGAAGGTGCTCCCACAAGTGGGCGTATGGGTAATTGTGCGGGCGCGATAGGAGCATGGAACTAGTTGTATGTTACAGCTCGCCCCATGCTTTGTTTGCCAAGACTGGAGCTCAGAGGGAGGCAGCTCCTTATGTCTACATCGCGCCCCTCCTCCACCCACCGCGACGATGGCTTCCCTAGCAGCCTGGAAGCCTAACAAAGGCCGGACATAGTACTTGACAGTTAGCAATACATAGCAGTACAGCTTTGTATTGTAATGGTTATCTACAGATCACTGATTCAAATCCCCAATGGGGACAAGTTTAACCAAAAAAACAATAATAAGTCGCCCCCAAAAAAGATCAAAATTAAAATTTGCATATTTGGTATCACTGCATGTGTAACATTATTTAACCCTCATGATGAACACTGTAATCCTTCTCCCTCCTTCCAACTCCCACCCCAAAAAAATTACAATATTGCGATTTTTGTTCATCCTACTGTACAGCGCAAAAATGGAATAAAAAGTGAGTCATAGAAACACCAAAGTGGTACCAATGAAAGTCAGTTTGACCCGCAGATAAAAGCCCTTACACAGCTCTGTAAATGGAAGCATAAAAGTTATGCCGATCAGAAGATAGAGATGCATAAATATTGTTTTACAGAATAAAAACACTTAAAAAAAAAACTGTTACAAAATATAAAAACTATAAAAATGGGTATCGCTGTAATCATATTGACCCATGGAGTAAAACTAATGTGTCACATACTGCACGGTGAGCACTGTTAAAAATGAAAAAAATACTGTGATTGCAATATTTCTTCATCCTGGCTCCCCAAAAATGGATTTAAACGCATTCAAAAAGTCTTGCCCCGCCAGTAAAAATTGTACCTATGAAAATGTAAACCCATCCATCCTGCAAAAAACAAGCCCCCTAAACAGATCTGGACACCGAATATAGGTTATAACTCTGATTATGACGATGCAAAAACATTTTTTTAAAATGTCTATGTAAAAGCAGTAAAACAAAATATATAAATTGTGTATCGATTTAATCTTATTGACCTACTGAGTAAGGATAACATGTTATTTATAACGCATGGTGACCGTTGAAAAATTTAAAAATATAAAAAACCCTACCAGGATTGCTGTTTTTTGTTCATCCTGCCTCCCAAAAACCTTGATAAAATAAGTTCTGGCTAGCAGACTATGACCATTTATAAAAATGCAATTTTTTTTTTATAAACTCATTTCTATAAAACTATATAAAATACATATCATTGTAATTTACCGACCCACATAGCAAAGTTATCCATTCATTTATACTACACGGCGAACGCCCAAAAACAATGGCAGAATTGCTTTTCTTCCCCCACATTTTCATGGCTTAATTTAAAAAAAGAACAAACAAAAAACTGTGAAACACTTGTGCGCCCAAAATGCACAATACACTCTTATATGAATTCCCTGAGGGCTGTTCAATCCCAAATGGGCCGACTTCTGAAAGATTTCACTTGTTCTCATACTTTGGGATCTTTGTAAGTGCGACATGGGACCCCCCAAAATCTGTGTTCCAAAAGCCAGATAGTTCTCCCACACTTGTACAGCCTGCCATGTGCCCAAACAGCAGTTTACACCTACATATAGGGTATTGCCGAACTTGGAAGAAATTGTGTAACTGTTTTGGAGTGCTTTATTTTTCCAGGATTCCTTGTAAATATGAAACCTTTTCAGCTAAAATTGCAGATTGTTGGAAAAAATGTTTTTTTCAATTTTCACAGGCTAGTGCTAAATAAAACTGGTGAAAGATCTGTAGGGTTGATGTACTTACTGCACCCATGGATATATTCCTTATGGGTTGTAGTTTCCAAAATAAGGGGCTTTTTTTAGGGCTGTTTAGCACCTTTAGCGGATCTGCAAACCTGTAATGGCACATAATGAAAATCCTAATGAAAATGAAACCCCAAAATCCAGTAAGTGCTCGTCCTCCTATTCTGATGCTTGTGGTTGAGTCACTAGGGCCACGTATGGGATATCTATAAAAATGGCTGAATCAGGGGAATCAATATTGAGTTGCATTTCCCTGTTATCATCTACCGTGTTCCAGTGAATAGTGGATTAAAACTGAAATCTGCAAAATTTTTAAATTTCACTTCCACTTTGCTTTAATTTCTGGGAAACACCTAATGGGTTAATAAACTTCCTAAATGCGGTCTTGAATACTTTAACGGGTGTAGTTTCTTAGATGAAGTCATTTATGGGGGTATACGGGCCCCTCAAAACCACATCAGAACTGGACCCTAAAAAAAATTTAGGTTGCAAATTTTCTTGACAATACTAAATTACTAAAGCCCTCTAACGTGGTAAAAAATAGACATGTGAAAGTTACTACTAAATTTCTAATCCCCCTACCATACCTACAGTGTGGTAAATGTTCGTTCTAAACTGTGTTTTTGTGGTATGACGGTCTAATGCACAGACGTTTTTAATGTTTGAAAATGGCCAAGTTTTCCAACTGTATCTGAGAAGTATCGTGATTTAAAAAAAACAAACCAGACGTTCACTTTTAAAGCTATGTTCACACGGCTTATTTTGGGATGCATTTGGTCCCGTACTGCGCGAAATACGGCGCAAATCCGTCCCAGTCATTATGGTAATCGACAGTTCTCATAGAGACCTATGGATTTCTTCTCTTCTCCCCGCTCGCGAAATGCGGGGAGAAAGTGACATGCACATTATCCCGGCGGGATACGCGCCGTGGATAATGGTCGTCTACGCCCCCGCTACACGGCAGCCGCCGAAATTGCGGGTGAAATCTGTCCCCGCAATTACGCCGGCAATAAGCAGTGTGAACATGGCCACATGGCCTAACTTGCAAATTTTGTATGGCAACAGTCATTAAAAAGTGCCAGTTGCAGTGTTGTGCCATGGCTTGTGGCTGCATCATGTGTGGTTTTACCCCATCCTGTTAAAAACATTCCTTGTATTTTTCGGTTCCACCTTAGTCTGAACTTACTGGTAAGGTTGCACTGTCTCAAGCCATAAGTCATTTTGTTTGCACCACTTAAAGGACACTGGCTGAAACTCCAGAGATGACATAGTAGTTGGTGTGCATCATGAAACGGATTGGGCCATACATTTTGTGGTGGAGGCTCCACATGAAGCCTCAGACACATAGGTGAACCTTGTCTGATAGCAGTCTATTTCCGGAGTTCTGTAATGCTGGGAATTGTTCTTCCAGCTGTTGGATATGGTATTATACCTGCTGTTTCGAGCTTCTGTTGAGCCATGTGATCCACACTCGGACTTGCAGAAACTTGTGATGTCTGCCATGTGAACCAATAGTTATACTCCTCAATGCGTTCCTGTGAGATGCTTTATTTCAGTCCCAGACCACTGCTTAGAACAGGGGTGGGCAATTAATTTTTTCCCCTTGGGGCCGCAGAAAAAAAATGCGATCTTTGGGGGGCCGGACTAATAAAAAAATAGGGGGAACGGGGGGAAAAATCGTTTTTTTGGGTTATTATTTTTGTGAAACTTAGGGGATTTTCTAAAAAAACCTCCTTATCATGGTACACAGTAAGGAGGATATACACTCCCCCCATCATCAGGGATATAGAACGCTCCCCTCAGCGTCAGGAATAATCAGCTCCCCTCAGTCATCATAATAGATACAGCTCCCCCAGTCAGCAGGTATAAGATAAGCCCCCCATCATCAATTTTATAGATACAGCTCCCCCTCATCATCAGGGATAAAATACAGCTCCCCTCATCGTCAGGGGATATGAACAGCTCCCCACAGCAGTCAGGTAATAATACAGCCCCCACAGTCAGTCAGTATATAGATACAGCCCCCACAGTAGTCAGGATAAATACAGTCCCCCACATCAGTGGTATAAATACAGCCCCCCTCATCATTCAGGTATAAAAAATACATCCCCCACATCAGAAAATAGAAAAACAGCCCCCCCAATCATCATTTTATGATAAGCTCCCCACGTCATCAGGTATATAGATAGGGGCAGGGTTAAAGTTTTTTTACCAAAATAACAAACCTAATACTCACCTTGGCTTACCTGCTTCCCGGCCGAGAGTGCTCGCTTCTATCCGAGGAGCTTCCGGGTGCTGGTGGGCGTAATGACGCATGCGCCAGCGCCTGGAACTCTCCTCCGTCAGCTCCTGGACCAACGCACAGGTTATATACCTCTGTTCGCCCAGGAAGATGCAGCGCGCGGTAGCGGATTCATCGGTCGCTGCCTAATCACGGCAATAGTACGCTGACGCCCGCGGCGGCCTCTCAGCAATACTCGGCCGAGGCGGGCCGTCAGCGCTACTATTAGCAGACCTGGCATGGTACGCCGCGGGCCGCATCAGACGAGCTGGGGGGCCGGATGCGGCCCGGGGGCCGTACTTTGCCCAGGTCTGGCTTAGAAGAACTGACTTCGTGTCTTCCTCAAAAGCACTGTGTATTTCAGCAGGTCACATGACCCAAACATTAGTCATAAATATTATCTGCAGTGGCCGAGAACAAGTACTGGCAGTACTGTCCCTCGAATTGGACCTCTATCAGACTAAAGAAAAAACTGGGGTGGTCCTCTACAGCACACAGTTAATGACTTGCTCTGGTCAGTTCTTGAAATGGAGCCTGCTTCTAGTAGATGGGTTACAGGCAATGTATTCCAGAAGAAAGGGTTGTATTCTTTGATTTTTGACCTAGTTTGGATGTTTTCAGCAATGTTTGACATTTTATGTTGTACTTTGATAAGCTTGTTTATTAGATGTCCTTCATTTTGCCTTTTTATTATAAATTGGACGTTCAACACTGCTTTATTGTACATTTGTCTTCACTCGGAACCTGTATCAGGCTGTGCTTCGTTTAACCCCTTACCACCGGAGCCAGTTTTGGCCTCACTGACAGAGCCCCATTTTTTTAAATCTGTTATGTCACTTTTTGTAGAATAATTTTTTGACACTTTAAACCTATCCATGTGATCAAGTTTTGTTTTCCTCGTGACACATTGTGCTTTAAGATATAAAAAAATTTTGGGTCCAAAAATGCTTTTTTATTTGTGAAAATATCATATCGTAAAAAAAATGTACCAATTTCAAACTTAAAAAATTTTCCCTGCATGTAAGACAAAATATTCCACTAAAAATGTTTTATAACTAGCATCTACCATATGTCTGCTGTAGTTTGGCATATTTTTTTAAATGTCTTTTTTTTTTTTTTTTTTTTTTTTTTTTACTACTTTAAAGGGGCTTAAAATTTAGTAGAAATTTTTAAAAATTTTTTCAAGAAAATTTGCAATATACATTTTTTAGGGACCCGTTTTGTTCTAACGTGACTTTGATTGACCTGTATGTTAGATACCCCCATAAATACCATCTAAAAACTACACCCCTTAAAGTATTCAAAACGCATTTGGAAGTTTATTAACCCATTAGGTGTTTCACAGAATTAAAGCAAAATGGAAGTGAAATTTCAAAATTTCACTTTTTTTGCAGTTTTTAAAATTTTTTATACATTATTCACAAGAATACGGTAAATGTGATCAGGGAATGCAACTTAATTTTTTCCCCAGATTCTGCAGTTTTCAGAGATATCCCATTTGTGGCCCTAGTGCACTATTTGACCCAACCACAAGCCCCAAATAGGGGTTTCACCTACGGACTCTGGGGTCCTTTTTTCATTACGATTTTATTTAGGCGCCATTTCAGGTTTGGGGACACCCTAAGGGTGCTAAAACTTAATAAATGCCCCTAAAAAGACCCCATATTGGAAAACAAACACCCCTTAAGGAATATATACAGGGGTGTAGTGAGTATATCGACCCCACAGGTGTTTCACAAAATTTTTTAGCCTTAGGCTGTGAAAATGAAATACATTTTTTTTTCCAATTTTAGCTTAAAATGTTTAATTTTTACAAGGCATCCTGGTAAAAAAGGACCCAAAACCTTGTTACGCAATTTCTTCCAAGTTCGGCAATACCTTACATGTGGGTGTAAACTTCTGTTGGGCTCATGGCAGGGCGTATAAGGGAGGGAGTGTTACTTGGCTTTTGGAACGCAGATTTTGGTGGGGCCATGTCGCATTTACAAAGCCCCCAAAGTACCAGAACAGGTGAAACCTTCCAGAAGTCCCCCATTTTGGATTCAGCACGCCTCATAGATCTCATCTAGGGGTGTATTGTGCATTTAGGGTGCACAGGGGTTCCAAATTTTTTTTTTTTTTGCATTGGGCTATGAAAATGAGGGGAAAACGCAATCCCACCATTGTTTTTTGGGCTTCAATTTTACAGCGTTCGAAATGCAGTATAAATGACAGGATATCTTTATTATGGGGGTCGGTACAATTGCAATGATAGAGATTTTATATATTTTTTTTTGTCTTATTACTATTACACAATAGAACTAGGTCTATAAAAAAAATTTCGTTTTTCTGTTGGCCTCTTCTGATAGCCATAACATTTTTGGGTTTTCTGTATACGGAGCTGATTATGGGCTGTTTTTTTGGGATGAGTTGACGTTTTTTTATTAGTACCAATAATGGGGGCATATGCCCCCCTTTGATCACTTTTTTTAAGGTTTTGTGAGGCATTTTGAACAAAATACAACATTCCTGGTATTTTTTTTTTATTTTTTACAGCGCACCGTGCAGTATAGCTGACAGTTATATTACTAGCAGTCGATACGATACCCGCGATACCCAATTTGTATTTTTTTTTTTTTTTTTTTTTTTTTAAATGCTTTTACACCATAAAAACACTTTATTCAAAAAGGAAAACACGTTTTTGCAACCCCCAAGTCTAGAGCCATAACTTTTTTTTTTTTCTGTGTACGGAGCTGTGTAGGGGCTTGTTTTTTTGCGGGGTGAGTTGCCCTTTTATTTGTATCATTTTTGGGGTGGACAAGACTTTTTGATCAGTTTTAAATCCGTTTTTTGGAAGGGTGAAGAAAATGCTGCAATCCTAGTAAGTTTTTTATTTTTAAAAGCGCTCACCCTGCAGTATCCATGACTAGTTAACTTTAAATCTCTGGGTCGATACGATTAGGCGATACCCTATTTATATAGTTTTTTTTTAATTTTAAGCACTTTAAAAAAAAAAAAAGTGTTTTTATTGTGTTAAATAATATTTTTTGCATCGCTGTCTTTTTGAGAGCCATAACTTTATTTTTCCGTATACAGAGACGTGTAAGGACTTTTTTTTTGCGGGATGAACTGAAGTTTTAATTGGTACAACTTTGGTGTTTATATGAGTTTTTGATCACTTTTATTCCATTTTATGTGCTGCAGGATGTAAAAAAAAAACGCAATTCTGTGACTGTTTTTTGTTTTTTACGGTGTTCACCGTACGGGTTAATTAATGTGACAGATTTATAGGGTGGTCGTTACGCACGCGGCGATACCAAATATGGGTACTTTTTTATTTTTGTTCTTTTTTGGTTGATTGTAGTTTGTAAAGGGGAAAAGGGATGTACATGTTTTATTTTATTTTTTTTGTTCGGTTTTAAATTTTTTTTACTTTTCACATTTTTTTACATCTCCCCAGTGAGGATTTTTTAACAGCAAATCCCCACTGGGGAAAAGCAAATCGTTAGATTGCTGTTTGAAGAGGGCGATCTGTGCACAGCGTTAATGCTGTGCACAGGGTTTACCATGGCAACTGTAGACACCATGCCCACAATACATTGTGGGCATGGTGACGTCACCAGACTACCCGGATGCTTTTTAGAAAGCATCCGGGAGTTTCCCGGGAGGAGACGGGCCCAAACGGCATCCTGCCGCTTGCCTCGCCGATCGTAGGCAGGGGAGCTACTCCTCCTGCCTGCGCCTTCATTAAATTTCGGCCATGACAGGCTGTGTAATGATGCGTTTTTCACAACCGCGGCCGAGCTCCCCCCGGCCGGGGGTGATGAGGCATGAAACCAGCGGTAAAATTTTCCGCTGGTTTCCCTGTCCAAACGCGCGCGCTCGCCCGCCCCCGCGATCGCCAGGGCGTATGCATACGTCCAAATTTTCCGGAAGTCACTTCCCGCTAGGGCGTATGCATACGCCCAATGTCGGGAAGGGGTTAAATAGTTGACCTTAGTGTTCCCCTTCTAGACTAGTAATAAAGAGGAAAAAATAACATTTTTTTTTTTTTTTTTTTAAGCCACATCCACAAGTGCATCCATATATCATGAATAATGGCGTGCAGATCCAATAGACTTTTGGTATGTAGTTTTTGACCCATCAGAATTGCGTTGAATGCTACAACAGGTAATGGAGGGGAGGGAAAGTTAGGCCATCTGGAATTTCGGTGCCTGATTTGTTTTGTTCTTCCTAGGGAGAATGCTGCCATAGGTGTCTGACTGAGGCTTTTTCTTTCGTCTCCCTATTGAAAACACATGTACGTTCAAGTGAACGGAGGGTGCGTGTTTATGGAAAGGATCAGGAGTAATAGTTGTCGGTTGAAGGCATTTTTGGTATATGTATAATAGGTCATTAAAGGGGTTGTCTCATCATGCTGTTTCACAGAGCCAAAAGCAGCTTTCATTCATAGACCCTGTCTCTTCCTGATCAGTCTGTGGCTGATTGGCATATCGGCTTCATATTCAGAGCTTTGCTAATAACTCTGACTTGAGAGCAGGAGATGTTTATCTGAAGTCCAGAAAAGCTTCAGAACTAAAGTAATTTGTCTCCTTTGTAAGATCGCATGACAGTCAAGCTCTCAAGCTGACATCAGTTGTGTGCTGACCTGTGTTATGTCGTTATCCCTGCTATCAGATAAGACCAACAACAGGGCAGAGCTGGTTGGTAACCTAGAGAAACCGGAGTGCACTCGTAGCTGATAAAATCACTTTGATCTCGGCAAAGAATAATAAAGCAATATATTTGGAGTGTCTAAAAATCCAGGGCTGTGGAGTCGGTAAGCCATAGCTCCAACTCTTCAGTTTCCAAAATCTCCCACTTCCTCATACACGGTGCATGTTTAAGTGATAACTTTACTGTAGTAAAATGGTAACATCCGGCTTTTTATCACCTTTTGATACAATAATCAAGCTATTTAGGTAGAACAGACACTGACAAGCAAAAGGGTAACAATGTTTTGATCTTGTGACTTTCAGGCTCCATATCCTACCATCCACTACAGCTTTGTACATGAGGCTACCATCATTTTATAGATAATCATCTTACCTATTTTATACATAAATTTGACTTGCAAGTATTTAGAATCTGCTTAGTTCTGCAGATTCTTGTCATGTAACTGCGTTGTTATGGTTTTACTCCTAAAAATCTAAATGTTAATTTTTATTATTTTGTTGGTATTTGGTAAATCCACCTTTTTGGCTTTCAGCACTGCCTGAATCCTTCTGGGCTCTGGATCAGATTCCAGCATGTATCATCCAAAATCTGATCCCAGGTCTCTTCCACACGTTCCCAATGTTGGTGCAAACTGGTTGACTCACCTGGGTATGAATACAGCTTTTTAAACTCCACCCACAAGTGTTTGATTGGGTTGAGGTCTGAGGACTGTGAAGGTCAATATAGCAACTCCACTTCATTATTGAATCATTCGCCAAACTCGCAGTGTGCTTGGGTTGTTGTCCTGCTGGAACACTATGTCGTCCTTTTCACACCCATAGTACTGGAGTATATGAAGTAACTCATCTTGTAGGACACTCACACATAGCTGAGCATTGAGGTCAACATCAATCCTGGTCAAGTATCCAACATCTTTGGCTGTGAAACCCCGTATCATCAGGCTTCCTCCACCAAACTTGACAATTCCTTCAATTTCTCGATCCATTAGTCCCCTTTTCCCTTGATTCTTCCAAACCCATTTGCCCCCATCAGAGCCCGATCTATTGATGTTTCTTCGCATTGTTCCAAATCGCCCGTTTCCAATCTTCCATTTTTCATACTTTTTTCAAACTTCCCGTTGGAAAAAGGGGGTTTTTATGACGAGATTTAAGTCCCAAAGGGTTTCTTCCCCCCTTTTTTTTGGGCCGTCACTCCAACCCTTTAAAGCATTTTTTCTACAAGGGCCCTGTGATCCACTCTTTTCGAAAACCTAAAGAGCCACCTTCACTCTAAATTTTTTTATTCAGAGCTAATAGAAATTGTGATGAGCCGACCTTTTTTAACGGCTGATATTTTTGCCGGAAAAACCACCATTCCTTTTTGGGTTTTTATTGGGTTTTTAAAAGGGGTTTTAATTTACAACCTTCCATATTCTTTCAGCTGTCGGGGCCTCACATGATAATGCAGTTTGGCAATTTTCTTGTCCCTCGCTATCAATCAGCTGGATGATACCATTTCTCTTTTCTTGGGAAAAACTTCCCTGACTGCTCCCAGCCAGTACCCCTTTTTCCCTTTGGGAAAACACCTAATAACCCAAAAGAGTTTGGGGGAAATTTTGAACAAAAGGGTTTTAATTTGTAGTAACAAAAGAAAAAAAACTGTCCCCCCCACCAGGAGCAAAACATTTAAAATTATTACGTGACAAAAATTTTGCATAACTAAGCATAGGCTAAATAGCCCGCAAGTAAAAATTAAAATGGAAGGCCAAGAAAAATTTTCTATAAAAAGGGTGGGTAGTCCCCGCATTTAAAAGCTTTTGTGGGTGGGGGAGATATGGGGCCTGAAAGTTTACAAAATTCAAAACATTTTTAAACCCCCTTTCTTGTCCCGTGTAAAATATATTGATTGGGTACACTTTTAAACACAAAAAAAATTTAAAAAATTGTAAATATGCAGAAAAATCTGTAATGGGGAACATTTTTTAACAAAAAAAATCCTTCATAACATGTGTTGAGCGGTCAAGAATTTGTTTTTAAAAAATAATATCGCCTCCACAATCTTCCTTTTCCCTAATGGCCTCACAAAACTTATCTCAGATTTCCGGGGTTTGAGAATGGCCCCTCTACCAAAATTGGGTTGGGGCAAAAGCGGTGACCACATGGGCAAAAAACTCTAACAATTTTCAGGGAAAAAAGGGAAGCCTCGGAAAATTTATTTTTTTTGACTTTGGGTTTTAAATCTCCCCACTTCTAAAAAAAAAAAGTAGCTGAAATCTAATTTAATCTGTTTTTCTAAGGGGCAGACTCTTTCCCCCCCTGGCAAAGCCAAAAACTTTTTTAAAAATTTAAACTCCTCATCTATGGGTTGAAGATATGTAAACACTGGCAAGACGCAAATTTCCCCTTGGTCTTTTCAGTGCATTGACCCTAACTGTACTAAATTTTTTATTATTTTTGGGAAATTGTTCAGACCATTTTTATAACGACCCCTCTCCACAGCCCTGTGGAAATCATAACAATCATTGAGTATTATGATTTTACCGTATTTGGGGGATGTAATTCAGGCGTATTGCAACGGAATTATTTCCTAAGTACGTCCTACAAATACGTCGTGTGGACATAACAGGAGTTTGCTGTTCTGTTCTTTAAAAATAAATAAATGTATGTACTGCTGAGTTTTAGCTCCAATGCCTGAAAGTGAAGCTAAACATAAAGGCAAGGCGCTGTCTGTTAGCTTATCAGGGCCCTGCACTTGCTGGTTTCTATGGGTTTCCATGGCATCTGGGGTTTTAACAAAGGCTTTAGGTTTAATAGATCACCGTTAAATGTTAGAATCACACACGCAGTTCATCAAAGCCATAAGCGGATCAAGTGAGGAACACGTACAAGTCCATTCATTGGCTGCAAATAAAACCAGAACTCCGAGCCTGTCACAGGGCTGTGGAGTCGGTAAGCCAAAGCTCCGACTCCTCCGTTTTCCTGACACCGACTCCTGACTCCGACTCCCACTCCCTCATACATGGCGCATGTTTAAGTGACAACTTTACTGTAGTAAAATGGTAACATCAGGCTATTTAGGTAGAACATACATTGACAAGCAAAAGGGTAACAATGTTTTTAACTTTTGACTTTCAGGCTCCATATCTTACCATCCACTACAGCTTTGTACAGGAGGCTACCATCATTTTATAAACAATCATCTTGCCTATTTTATACATACATTTAGTATCTGCTTAGTTTTGCAGATTCTTGTCGTGTAACTACATTGTTACTGTTTTGCTCCTAAAAATCCAAATTTGGCTTTTAGCACTGCCTGAATCCTTCTGGACATGCTCTGGATCAGATTCAAGCATGTCTTGACCAAAATCTTATCTCCTCTACATGTTCTCAGCATTCGTGCATGCTGGATTTGGGTACAGCTTTTTCTTCAAAGCTATCCACAAGTGTTCAATTGGTTTGAGGTCTCTGGAGGCCAGTACAGCAACTCTACTTCATTGTCATTGAACCATTGCTTCTCCAACCCTGACATATGCTTCAGGTCGTTGTTCTGCTGGACACTGTCGTCCTTTTCATACCCATAGTACTAGAGTGTATGAAGTAACTCATCTTGTAGGACACTCACATATAGCTCAGCATGGAGATCAACATCAAGCCTGGTCAGGAATCCAACACCTTTGGCTGTAACACATCCCCATATCATCAGGCTGCCTCCACCAAACTTGACAATTCCTTCAATTTCTTGATCTGTTAGCCCCTTTTCCCTTGATTCTTCCAAACCCGTTTGCCCCCATTAGATCCCGGTCTATTGACTTGGACCTGAAATGCTCAAAATCACCTGTTACCCTTTTTTTTTGTATTTTTTGCACGACTCTTTGACACAAAATTTTATTTAAAGAATATGAAGTCGAAGTATTTTCCGGGACAATTCTTTTCACTGTGGTAATGACTGTTGCCTGTCTTGCATGAATACTTGTGATCTAACATCTCATTAGTTGAAGCAACACGGAGCCCTTCCTCTTGTCTGGCACTGAGAACTAATGGACCTTTTTGTGAGTGACCAATTTTTGTCTTGATTAAAATTTTGCCCTGGACAAACTACATGTTGGCTTTGGAATCATAAGGATGAACTTCATTACTACTTCTCCCTGCTTTTTCAGGGTGCCTTTATCTCTGCATGCGTTTGGAGTGTTTTGGGCCGGAGAGCCGCCCATTAAGTCTCGATTTACACGCTTTTCTTTGGGAAATCTTCCATTGCGCTGGAACTCCAAGTGACCTTTCCGCTTAGGAATCGCCTACTAACCCCCGGCATCGTGGCAAAGGAGAAAGTGGAAAAATAGTAAATTTTGGTAGTACAAGAAGAAAGATCCGTCCCCAGCAGCAAAAGCGGTAACCCAAACTAACGTGACTAAAATCTGCATAACCAGCTTATCAAATAGCTTGCAGGGCAAAGTTCGGTTTTGTATACCAATTTGTCTTAATATGATGGTACTCACATCCAAAGCTGTAGTAGATGTGTGTTAAGACATGGAGCCTGAAAGTCAAAAGAATCAAAACATTTGTTACCCTATTTTGTTTCGGTGTCAAATATATTATTGGATGCATTTAGAACACAAACTTTCATAAATTGTAAATATGAAGTGAAAAATATTTTCTACGGGAGCGGAATCTTTTCACCTGTGGCAACGCTTTGCCTGCTCCATGTCATCCGAATATTTTTTAAAAATTTAAACCCTATCTGATGAGGCTGAAGATAGGGGAGAGCAGGAGCACTGGAAGACCCAAATTCCTCTTGCCCTAGGCACTGCATTGAACAAAATGGACCAGTTATTATAATTTTGGGAGTCAGAACCATTTTTTAACGACTTCCGATCCAAAAAAAGGGGCCCCGACTCCACACCCCTGCTGCCCCAAAAACTACATGTGGGGTTCACCCTTTGCTTCGCGCTACCCTATAAGTCAGATAAACTTCATTAACTACTTGCTGACCACCCGTTGACTATAAATTTCTGGGTGGTGTCAGTTTATCTCTGCACTGACGTTCTGGATTTTGCTGGAACGCCCCTACTTAAGTTCGTCACACGGCTTTTTTGGGGCGCGATTGGGGGATACTGTGCCGTATTTGCCTTCATACAGCCCCAACCGTCCCGGGTAACTACGGAATCCACAGTTCTCAAGAAAAATAGGTTTCCCCGTCTCTTCTCCCCGCCGGCGAATCTGGGACGGGGAGAAAGTGACAGTGAATTATTTTCGCGTGTACGAACTGCGAAATCCGCCCCCGCAATAACCCCGTGTGAACCGGGCCCTAACTGTGTTTCTGGGGGGAGTGGGGACCGGGCGTCACATACTCCCCTTTCCCTGAGAAGGAGAGGCGGTTTTTTACCATTTCCCTTTCCCATTCACTGCATGTACACATTAGCAGGAAGCCTCCTGGTTCATAGTGTGTGTTTTGCTGTGTATTGCCGCAGTAAGCCAAAACAAGGAATGGGGCCAAAACACATTATACTTTTTCTCTCTAGATTCTGCTCCTGGGTTTGCCTTACAAATACTGCTGCACAATATGCGTCGAAACAGTGGCGCAGATTTATCATGTGTCTTATTTTTAGCGTTAAATTAGACTAGACAGTTTAAAAACCCACATTATCATGTTTGATAAATCTGGCGCGAACTGTCTAGTCTAGTTTTACCCTTTAATTTTGGCTTACTTTTACGCCAATTTTTGGGCCGAGATTCTACCACAGGTTAAACTGGCGGCCCTCCAGCTGTTGGGAAACTACAACTCCCACATGCATTTGTATAATCTATAACAGTGGGATGATGGGGAGGCAGTATTTCCCAAACAGCTGGAGGTCCGCCAGTTTTTTGAAAAAACCCCCTGTTTCTAGAGGGGGGTATTTTTTTTGCATTTAAAAGGGAAACCCTGTCACATAGTTATGCCCTCCTTGCTGGGGGCAGCACAAGCTAGTGTCAGCCCCTTTTTTCCCAGCACTGTCCCTTATTTGTAAGATGCAGCATTTTTAGGCTTTACCCCTCAAACTTATTCATGACCCCGGTGTTACCCTGCCCACCAAATAGCCTCGCCCAGGATAATTATTCACATGTTTCTACCTATTCAAAGTAACAGGTTTGTCAGTTGGGTGGGGGGGGCACCCTCAGATGGGCGGGGTTGAAAAAAAAAAACTGAACTCTGAAACTTCTGGGTGAAAACTGCAGATTTAGCATTAAAGGGGCCTTTCAATAGTTTTTCCCCCCTTGCTGAGGACAAACAAGTATGACAGACCTGCTGTTTCCGCTGTCTCCCTTTTTTCTGTAAAATGCTGTAGTTTCGTGTATTTAATGCTCAAAAACTGCAGTTTTCACCAGAAGAGTCATTGAAAGTATTCAGAGTGTTATTTTTTCAAACCCCGCCCCCTGAGGGAGCCCCGCCCACCAACGACAAACCTATTACTTTGAAAGGTAAAAAGTGAATAACTTTAGGGGGGAAAGCCTTTTGAGCGGGGGTAAAACCTGCTCATGAAATAAGATTTGAGGGGTTAAAAGTCTAAAAACTACGATCTTACAGAATAAGGGACCCGCCGGAAACAGCAAGTCCCTGTCACTAGCTTGTGCTGCCCCTTCCCAAGGGGGGCAAAAATTTGTGAAGGTTTCTTTAAAATACACGAAAACTCCTGCATCTTAAAGAATAAGGGACAACACTGGAACCCGCAGTCTGTCATAGCTTTTCTGTCCTCAGCATGGGGGGGAACATTATTGAAGGTTCTTTAAGCCACACCCTTTATAGAGCCAGCCTCCTTTGCCGAGCGCAGAAGCCCATCTGAAAAATGTCTAAAAAACATAGTAAATGTGGGGAAAAGTTGTTTTTTGGTGCAAATTTAGCCGAATTCGGCGCAACGCCGAATAAATCTCCCCCGCCCAAGTCACCCCCTTTCAATAAAAATGTTTGTGTTTTAGACTCCTATAGCGTATGTTGGTATACCTTTTTTAACCTGTGACGTGTGGCTGAAACCTGATGTAAATGGAGCCTTAAGGGGCTGTTTACACGGCACAGACCAAACACCGGTTGGGAAATGCCGATTGGTTTGTTTTGGCACGAAGGGGGACAGTTTTTCTCTGCGGTTTGTTGTGGAAGGAAGAATAAACATGTATGTTTTGCGGGCCACCGGCAGTATCAAAAAACTGTCCGTTGGAAAATCCAGTACGGTTCATTTACAAGGTTGACAACCAGTTTACAGTCGGCTTTCAAAACTGAAAACCATCTAAAAAAAACCTGACCGTAGGGACAAAGCTTCTAGAAAAGAATCTCCAATATATGGTGTCCTACTTGGTTGCCACACTGTGCTTTTCAATGAGACTCCATGTAGCACTTTGTAATTCTGCCATAAAAAGGACTGTGGTACCTTAGACCAAAGGGGGCCCCAACCTTTTTTTACCGGGACCGGTTTGATGCACGACAATTTTTCCAGGGCCCCGGGGGGTGGAGTTATTGGGGGGTGGTTATTAGGGGCGGGTTTTGGAGGGGGGGTTTGGGTGTTTTGAATCACACACAGAAAAAAAAACCCAAAAAAGTGAAAACGTGTCATTTAGGGGTACATATCGGTAACCTTATTTTATAACTGGAGACTGATTGCAACTTGGGGGGCACTATTAATTAAAAAGCTGACCCACAGGCTGATAAAACAGTCGCATAAAAATGGTCAGCTCTGTGGTCACTTTACATGTAAATAATTTTACATAGTAATCACTCTGTATTTTTGAGATATAGCCCCCTGTAATAATAAAAATATTCCCCGTAGTGATAGTGAACATAGTTTCCCCCCAGTATTTAAATGTCAACTGCCCCCAGTATGATAATAACTATGCCCCGTTTGTTTATAATGACCATGCTGCCCCGTAGTGTAATGACGCATAGCTGCCCCAATGATAATGACGCATTGCCCCAGTATGATAATGACCTTTGTTTCCCCAGTAGTGATATACACATAGTGCCCATAGTGATAAAGACCTAGTGCCCCAGTAGTGTAATGACCCTGGCCCCTTATTTAATAGTGTTTTTCCCCAGTAGTGTAATGACCAAAAGTGCCCCATAGGATAATGACCATAGGCCCAGTAGTATAATGACCATAGCTGCCCCATAGTGATAAAAAATCAACTGCCCCAGTATTGACACATACTCCCCAGTATGATAATGACCCTAGCTGCCCCACTAGTGACACATAGCTGCCCCAGTAGTGATAAGAAACCCTAGCTGCCCCAGTAGTGGGGCGCATAGCTGCCCCGTAGTGACGCTAGCTGCCCCATAGTGACCTAGCTGCCCCATAGGACCTACTGCCCCAGTAGTGACCTAGCTGCCCCAGTAGTGGGCCACTGCCCCATAGGGACCTAGCTGCCCCAGTAGTGACAAAGAAATAGCTGCCCCATATGAAAAACTAGTTGCCCCAGTATGATAAAACATAGCGCCCCAGTAGGACCATAGCTGCCCCCAGAGTGACCTCTGCCCCAGTAGTGACCTAGCTGCCCCAAGTGACCAAAATTGCCCCCAGTAGTGAAATGACAATAGCTGCCCCAGTAGTGAAAGACACCTGTTTTCCCCAGTAGTGGTAGGACACTGTGCCCCGAGTGAAAGGGCACATAGTGCCCCATAGGGACCATAGCTGCCCCGTGGATAGGGAACATAGGCCCCTGTATGACCAAAAGCTGCCCAGTATGACCATAGCTCCCCCTATGAGCATAGCTGCCCCAAAAGGGCCATAGCTGCCCCATTGACCATAGCTGCCCCCAGATGACCAAGTGCCCCATAGTGAGCAAAGCTTTTCCCCAGTATTGACCATAGCGCCCCCAGAGTGAATGCCATACGCCCCATAGTGGATTTACCAAGCTGCCCCTATACCATATTGCCCCCCTAGTGAAAACCATAGCGGGCCCCCCCGTAGTGACCATAGCGCCCCCCGTGGACCATACGGCCCCCATAGTGACCATAGCCCCCAGTATGAGCATAGCGGGCCCCCCGTATGACCATAGCGGCCCCCCGAGTGGCAAGCGGGCCCCCATAATGACCATGCGGCCCCCCGTAGTGGAACATAGCGCCCGAGTGAAAACTAGCTTCCCCATAGGACCTAGCGGGGCCCCCGAGGGAAACCTGCGGGCCCCCAGAGTGACCTAGCGGGCCCCCCGGTGACCTAGCGGCCCCCAGATTTAAGGACCTACGGCCCCCAGCCATGAAACCCAGCGGCCCCCCCAAGGGACCAGGCAATTTAAAAAAAAAAATAAATTGCACAGTAGTCATTACCCCCGCCCCCGACCGACCCCCTCCCCCAACACCGACAACGGCCCGGGGGGTTGACCACTGCCCATCAAACCCCTGCCCCCATTTGGGTTCGGCCCCCAAAACGCCCCCAAAGATGGGGCATGAACACCTCCCGTTTCCCCCCAAACAGGGGCCCAGTGGGACCTAGGCTGCCCCGGGGGTTTAAAACAATGACCCGGGGCCGCGGACCCAAAAAAAATTAAAAAGGGGCCCGTGCATTCCCGGGGCCCGGGGGTTGGGGACCCCCCAAAACCAAGCACCAACACAACGTTTTCTTTGTTCTTGGACTTTGTAGTTACGGGTTTGCTGGCTGTATAAATGATCACTTTACTGCTATTTCTAGGTAGTATACACAGTGCTGCCATAATCACTGATCTGTAGAATAAAGTAGCAAATTGTTTGCTTCATTATATTCCATAACTTATTTCCAGTATAAATGTAATGTAAGAAACCATAACCTCTTTGACTTCTGTTTTTATACAGATTTTTAAAAATATTTCCCTTCGTTTTTTTAACAGGTTTTTCCGTGCCTTTTCCACCTTTTTTGGGGGATTGTTTTGGGGGGCAGAAAAAGTGTTGTGTAAATTCTTGAAGTGTTTTCAGCGTTGAAAATCTCCATAGGAATCAATAGAGGGATTCAAAAGCTCGGTGTGGTTTTTGCACTGAATGTTAATTTGGGTGGGTATTTCAGAAAGAAAAGTGTTGGAAAAAATGAAAAAATCCTCACTGAAAAATTTCTGCAAGTGCCTTTCAGATGAGGTTTTTACGTTGAAAATTCAGCATCCAAAGCAACTGTGTGAACTTACCCTTAGTAACAGGGTGGGGTCGGGGGGGAGCGGTGCCATTTTTGCAGGAGTCGGGGGTCGTCTAAAATGGACCGACTCCCAAAATATATAAAATCGTCCAGTTTTTTTTTGATGCAGGCAAAAAAGCAATTTTTTATAAAAAATCATTTACCTATCTTATACTAAATTTTTTACTTGCAAGTATTTACATTGCTTATTCTCAATTCTTTCCTGTAACGCATTGTTTGTTTTGCTCCTAAAAATCAAAATTTAATTTTTATTATTTTGTTAGTATTTTGGGAAATCGCCTTTTTGGTTTTTTAGCACTGCCCCAAAACTTTCTGGGCTTGGATCAGATTCAAACTTATCTTGACCCAAAAACGATCCCCGATCTCTTCTACACATTAAAAAAATCAAAAAATTGACCTTTTTCTTGCCGTGTCTTTCTACCTAAAAAGCTTGATTATTTATTAAAGTGATAAAAAAAACCCGATGTAACCTTTTACTATGTAAGTTTCACTTTTAAAAATGCGCCATTATGAGGGAGTCAGGAGTCGGAGGTTTGGGAAATTGAGGAGTCGGGGCTTTGGCTTGCCGACTCCACAGTCCTGTAATAGTAACTGTCTGGGAATTCTGTAAATGGCTGAATATAAATAAGCTCCTGCTTCAGTCCGCTTATGTGGCCCCTTCAAGTAGCACAATGACCATTCAGCCCTTACTACTGCCAACCAGTCCTTTCTGCACCTACTGCACCTGCAATATAGTGGCTGTGACGTACGCTGCTGTATAAGACACAGTGTGCAGCTTCTCCAACCGCCTCTGTGCCTATTGATCAATGCATAAGATAGGACAACGCCTTTAAACCTGCATCTGTAGTGCTCCCACTTTGCTGGATAGAAATACAGTTTAAAATAATCTGAGGTTGGTTTCACATGATTTTTTTTTCTTTGTGTATTTTGCATCAGTATTTCTAAGCCGAAACCAGGAATGGATCCAAAACACAGGAGAAATACAAACCTTTCATTTATACGTCTTCTCTTAGTACAGTAGCTTTCATTCCGTGTTGTGGTTTAAAGGGAATTTGTTGCTTTATTTTTTTTTAATTTTTTTTTATACTTATTACATTAAGACCCTGATCCATATTCTTTACTTTTCCGTTTTTATTTTCTGATTGTAGATTTCTCAATTCAGTCGTCTATATATGATTGTGGGGGCAGCTTTCTTGCCTACACTGCCTTTAGCAGCATTTAGAGAGATGCTTTACAGCCGCTTCGTGCACATAGGAGCCTTAAGACTGACACAGTCCCAATCACTTCTATAGGAGAGTTTTCTCGGCATGCTCTGTGACCTGGGAAGAAGTCACTGTGCAGGGAGGAGGAGAGGGAGAACTGTGACATCTAATATTGTGACTGGTGGATCCTGTTATCTATACACATTGGCGTCTCCTATTGTGACTGGTGGATCCTGTGTTATATATACAAATTGGTGTCACTTTTCAGTCTAACTATGTACTGATATTGAGCAGACACTGAATCTCTCTATAGAACAGGAAGTGTCAGACTATTAGGCCTAGTGGTCAATGTGAAAACTGCAGGACTTAAGAATTGTTAAAAAATATTGAAAGTGATATGGAAAATTAAACAAATTTTTAGGATTTTTTTTTTTTTAACATAAAAACGTAAGTTAAACAGTCATTTTTTGATGACACATTCCATTTTAAAAATACTGATGCAAGCAGTAAAAAAGTACCATGTGAACCTACCCTGAGGCTGGAATTGCAATTTTTTAGGCCAAAATAAGGAGAGAGGCTGAATTTACTTCTGCCTCTGGTTTTGCCCTGCCAACGTCTCATCTTACATGTCCTTGCTGGTAGGCACTTTAGTAGCAAAGTATGTATCTAATGTGTCCTAGCTACAAAAGACTAGAGGCTGGGGCTGGGTCGCAGTCTTGGGGCATGTTCACACAGCGTTTTTTAATACATTTTTTTAATATGAAAAACATATTAAAAAATGCTGCATGAAGCGTGGTGCGTGTTTGGATGCATTTTTGCTGCAGCAGAAACGCACCCTGTAGTTTTAAATAGGGTTTCTGCTACGTAAAACGGATCAAGAATTTACATGTCAATTCTTTGAATGGATCAGAAAGACTTATGTAAAACACGTATCGTCTGAACGCCGACGCGTGTTTTACATTGAAACTAATGTAAATCACGCTGCACATTATGTGCGGTTTTGGGTCCGAAAAACTGATCCAAATACATATCTAAAAAACACTGTGTGATCATACTTTTATGTCACCAAAACTCCTGGCTTTAAAACAAGATGAGGACTCTAGTTGCAGTCCATTCTGACCAAGAATAGGTTGAAGTGGGAGCTGCGTGTACTTTTAGCTCTCACTCCATGTGAGAAGCATAATAAAGAACTTGTTCACCTGATCTTACCTTTGCTCCATATAAGGCCATTAACGCCATGAGCAGTATGTTTACTAGTGTCCAGGTCACAGCGTCGATAAAGTTTATCATTGTCTCTATCATGTCCTTACTTGATCTTTCACATATAATTGTCTGACTGCATTTGATTAGTTTAAGACGGGCCTGTCGGATAGTTTATACCACCCTAGCTGTGAGAAGAATGTGCTAGAGGAAGAGAAGCTGAGTTGTGTGATACATAGTTTTATATATTTTAGAGCAGGATTGCAGAGAAAATACTGATAGGACTCCTTAAAAGACAGGGAGAGTCCTGCTTACCCCGCCCTCATACAGTGATTAACAGTTTGCTCTTTACACACACTGATACAGGGTAAACTGTCATTCACTGAATTTGGGCAGGGTAGACAGGACTTCCACTTTATCCTGAAGGACCACTCCAGGTCTGTGTTTTTTTTTTTTTTCTTAATATTCTTTAAGTTCGTTACTAATTGTTTCTAGCTGCACAGTAGTGTCAGTAATTTTGCTTACCTGTAGCTGCATACATGATTTTTCACTGCTGCCACCACGGTTGTGGAGTCGGCAAGCCAAAGCCCCGACTCCGACTCCTCAATTTCCCAAACCTCCGACTCCGAATCCTGACTCCCTCATACACGGCGCATGTTTAAGTGATAACTTTACTGTAGTAAGGTGGTAACATCAGGCTGTTTATCACCTTATGATACAATAATCAAGCTATTAAGGTAGAACAGACACTGAGAAGCAAAAGAGTAACAATGTTTTGAACACTTGTGGGTAGAGTTGAAGAAAAAGCTTGTATCCAAGTCCAGTCTGCACCAACATTGGGAACGTGTAGAGACCTGGGATAAGATTTTGGTTAAGACATGCTTGAATCTGATTCAGAGCCCAGAAGGATTCAGGCAGAGCTGAAAACCAAAATGTGGATTTCCCAAATACTAACAAAATAATACAAATTAACAGTTTGATTTTTAGGAGCAGAACGGTAACAATGCAGTTACAGGAAAGAATCTGAGAACTAAGCAGATGCTAAATACTTGCAAGTCAAATTTTTGTAGATGGCTAAGATGACTGTATATAAAATTACAGTAGCCTCATTTACAAAGCTGTAGTGGATGGTGAGATATGGAACCTGAAAGTCTCAAAAGTTTAAAACATTGTTGCCATTTTGCTTGTCAGTGTACAATATATTTATTGGATATGACTTTAGAACACCAAAAAAATTGTATATATGCAAAAACACCACAGGAACATTTGTGGAGTCTCTGAATTTGTTCTGAGAAATAATATTGCCTCCATCAGATCCTGCATACATGACCTCACATCTGATCTCATTATTTCCAGGCTAGAGAACGGCCTCTCTACACTAACTGGGGGCAAAGCGGTGACTACAGGGGCAACATCTCTAACAATGTGAGGGTATAAAGGAATTGCCACAGTCAGTTTTGATGAATGGTTGATCTCTGCTACTTCTTTGAAAGCAGGTGAAAAATTTTGCTGAAATCTGTTTGCCCTGGGAGCAGAATCTTTTCCCATGGGGCATCGCTTTGCCTGCTCCATGTCATCAATTACACTCCTCATGTGATGAGGCTGAAGATATGGGAGCAGTAGCAAAGGCTGGACCAAATTCCTCTTGCTCTTTGCATCGAACTAACTGGACCAACTTATTATATATTTTGGGAGTCGGTCCCTTTAATTCCGACTCCTGCAAAATAGGCACAGACTCCGACTCCACAGCCCTGGCTGCCACTGGGTCCAGGTTATAGTGAGTAGGATTCTAAAGAGGGGTCGTTGATCCAGGGATTTATTCTGATTGCCAGATTGGAGTTGGGAGGAATTTTTTCCCTAAAATGAGGACAATTCTACCTCATGGGGGTTTTTGCCTCCCTCTGGATCAACACTTTAGCACAATAGGCTGAGCTGGATGGACGTCGGTCTTTTTTTGACCTTACAAACTGTCATGGCATCTGCATTGTGAGGGGGTTAAAACACACAACATGCTTGTGTGCCCCCAGAAGTGATTCTCTTGCATTCCTTTGGGAGGTTCAAGTTCAGGCTTGTAGGAATGCATAGAGAGACTTCCTGTCTGCATCACAAACACACTTTTTTCTGCTAATCAGAGAGCAGGTTAAGTGACCTACCAGAGCAAGTTCCTTCAGCCAGAAATCATGTATGCAGGTAAGTAAAGCTACTGGCACTACTGTGTACCCAAAAGCAGTTTCTATTCACCGAAGAGGGGAGGCGAGGGGGTGGGGGTGGTAAAACAGGAGTAGTCCTTTACGTCCCAGCTTTTACTTTCACTCTAGTTTTCAGTAAAAGCTACAGGTTCTCTTAGGAGTGAAAACATTTACTTATGTGTAAACAAAAGCTTATCTTGTTAGAGATAGTCTGTTGGGAGTGCTCTCTCCAACCATGGTTAAGTCGCTCTCTCCTTTAATTAGAAAGCAGAGTAATGGACTGTTAGGGTATGTTCACACGGTGTGTTTTACTCCGTGTAACATACGCTTTTCGTTACGTGTTTGGACCCAAACACGAATCGAATAAATAGCCATATAATTTTACATTGCTTATTATTAGAAACACGCATCAGCATTCACACGAGTGATCGCCGATGCGTGTCTCACTGCGTCTTTCAGATCCGTCTATTTTAAACTATAGGGTGCGATCCTGCTGCATTCAAAAACGCAGCTGTGTGTTGGATCTGTTTTGGATCCGATCGCTGCAGCGTTTCTGGATCCGATTTTCAGATCTAATACAGATTCATAATCGGATCCAAAAACACCATGTGAACATATTCTTAGGCTAGATCAACAGCATCGGACAAAAACAGTCAGTCGGTCGGTTTATTCGATGCATGACCGCGGTCACTGTATTGGCAGAAAACGCGGTTGGTTCTAGAATTGATTGTATGGCAAACCGATGACAAAACGCTGCCGTATTTAGCAACAAGGTCCTAAAACGAGCAGAAAAAATCTGGCTGAACGATCGTATTGTCAGAGGCTTTAAAATCCTAAAACCTCTGAAAATACTATAGTTTTTGTGAGCTGTGTTGACATTGCCTTAACCATAGAAACCTGTGTGCACTCAGAAGATAAAATCTCTTCTCTCCTGACTTGAGTAAAATCAAGACTAATGTATATGGAATAAAGTCTTCAATTACCTGTCCCTACATGTTGAAAGCTAATCTTTGTAGTGGGGGAAAAAGAAAAACCTTTAAGGCTTGCAAGCCATGATTGGGGCTAGCATTCGTATATAGAGTTGTATTTACGTCCCCTAGTCACATATAGAAAGCATTGAGCGTGCACTTGTGAGCATCTTAATTATGAATGCTGCATATTTTGTTTTCTTAAGGGTCTTGAGTTAGCATTTTAGCTGAAAAGTTGAGCTGTCATGCAAATTGTGCTACTAATCTCTGATGCAAAGTTATGTGAAGGCGATTGTGTATAGTCTAGGTTGTATTTGTATTCACTATATGCTGTCGCTCTCAGAAATAGATTTTTGTGGCATAGTAGCTGTTTGCAGTATATAATTTTGACACATTTGTGGATGGCAGCCAAATATTGCTTGGCCTCTGTTAAAGCACAATGCTGTTGGTGATAACTACGGAGTAAATGAAAATATGCACTCTTTGATCTACTATTTTATATTTTTTGGTGTGTTAACCTCTGCTTGTGTATAGTTTTATGTTGTAATTCTTTTCAATCCTGTTACTCCAAAGTTAGGGTAAGCTGACATGGCTTTGAACAGTATGTGCAATCGCCATGTTGCCTGTTTTCAGAAGTATATCTGGGTTTGAGGGTGAATTTACTACATGTGTGTAATCCCTGTGTATAGCTTTCCCTAAATTTCTATCTCCAGATATGGTGATTTTACGAAGATGTCTTTCTAGATATAGAAATCAAAATCATGTACGAAAATGGCTGTTTATATCTTTTGTACTGTGCATCTAAAATTCTGTTAGGGTGATGCTTTTAGCTACAAATATATATATGTATATAATATATATTACTCTTGGGCTGGGATCACACAGCGCTTTTGATTTTTTTTCAAGCGTATAAACTAATATATATATATATATATATATATATATAAAAATGTTACGCTTGAAGAGCAAGTAATAAAAAAAAAAAGTAATCAAAAGCGCTGTGTGATCCCAGCCCAAGAGTAAATACACAAGTAGTAGAATTGGCGTACCATACTTTTGGATGAGATTCAATACATTTTAAGTAGTGTGGAATTTTTACATTTTTTCGGGACAAATTGGTGTGTGTGTGTGTTTTACAAGGATCTTCTCACTAAATATAGTGGGATGGAATCTAAAGGCAAATTTAGGCAGGGTAGTTATCCTTATACTGGAATCGCATGTAGTTTTTAAGCCTGGAATGGAGCAAGTAAAAAAAGGAAAAGTTTCAGTCATCCTAAATGCAAACTTTTTAAATGTGTTTTCTTGATATTTTTTTTTTTTTTTATGTAATAGAGCAACACAAAGTAACAAGTATTTATGAAGTGTAAACATAATAATACTTGCTTGACCACATTTTTGCAACTTAAAAAACTGACAAGTGTGCAAATGTAATTAACCCAGCCCTCACCCCGAGTCAATAATTTGTAGGACCACCTTTAGCTGCAATGACAGCGGCACGTCTGTTGGAGGATGTCTCGACCAGTTTTGCACATCTAGAGGCTACTAATTACATTTACTAATCAGCGGACTTATGAAGGCAGTTGGTAACGCTGGATTTTATTTAGAGGTACAGGGGGCTGAATACATATGCACATCACACTATTAAGTTTTTTTTTAATTTGAAAAAAATGTTGAAAAGCAGGTATCCTTTGCAATATGTGTCCTTCCTAGTTCCTTTTTGTATGGGCTGCATCAGGTCACTAGAGATAAAGACCTGTTAGATCTCTCCTGATAGGCTGCCAGCACTGGTTGCTATAGCTACGGACCTACTGTCCTCAGCAGCTCATCACTACTGGCCAGTAGAAGGCAATAGAAGCCACTAAACCCCACTGAATTTAAAAATGAAACTGAGAAAACAGGACTGAGGTAAGATGAATCAAAGTAGTGAGACAACCCCTTTAACCCTATCACTGCATCTTTCTTTGGCAGAGCAACTGTTGGAATTTAAAGTAAACCCTAAGTAGGCCTGCAAAGACTCTCAATTAATTGCTTCCTATATTTAAATATTTTTTTGCATGTTTTATATGACAAAAATTGACTCTTCAGTGGGAACCCAACACAGCTCAAATAGTTATATCCCTTGATTAAATATGGTGGTCATAGCGAGTTTGTAACGTTATTTGATTTGAGAAACCGTCATTTAAAAGGGTTTTCTCACTTCAGGCTTTCACAGGCATCGGTGCTTTCTCTCTCTTGCAGCTTCAAATCCAGGGGCATGTCTCTCCTCCCAGTGGGGGTTTCCCTCGCTAAAGAGTGGTGTCATCATCCCAGCCCCTCTCTGTCCCTGCTCCCTCCCCCGTACTCATTCTGTGTGAGCAGAGGAAGGGAGAGGATGTCGCAGCTCTACAGACCTCCTGCAATGGTCAGCTCTCATGTCTGGAGAGCTGTTACCTCCTTCCCAGGTTCTGCAAGCTCCTTGTAACTAGAACAGTTATAAATACAGCCTGAAATGATGAAACAAACGTGAGAAATGCAAACTACAAGAAGGCTGTGTTGTATGGGTAAGGCCAGCTCAAGAGACTAATTGTCCAGATCCTTCACATAGTGCTATCACTGGAAGAGATGCAGAGAAGAGCTCACGGCTCAGATGGGAGTGAGAGGCAGACAATGGGGAACACAGACACAGCCAGCCAGCACCTAGCAGATGGCCCAGGCTGCTTCATACATCTCAGAGGGGAGTGAGCACAGAGAATGCAGACAGCTAATCACAGCACAGGTTGTGTGTCTGTCTTGTTCAGGGGTTGAACTAAATATCAGGCAGCCAATCACAGCAAAACGGACTAACCCCGGACTGCTGAAAAGCTCTAGACACAGATTTGCTTATAGCAGCTATACTAAATGATTTAGATAATACAAACCAATTGCAAAAGTGCTTACTTTTACTGTCCATCATTACGGATATGATCTTTGTAGCAGGAAAAACCCTTTAATGGCCTTCTATGTCATTAAAGACGATAAATAAATGTTATGTGTTGAGAGATATCAACATTCAGTAATTTTGTATTACTTTTAGTTTGGCTTGTCTGTATTCTGCAGTGATATTTTGGTGCCAGGAGGTGACTTCAAATGTTTGTTGCTTTTTTTATTATTATTATTACAGTCATTGGCAAATTTGGGGTTTTACTTTTGTTTTGACATGTGCATACCACTGTGTTTTAACATGGTGTATAAAAGGTGTGTGTATATACAGGCAGTTCCGGATATAGGGACTGTAGGTTCGTTGTTATAGGGTTTGTCTCACTACAAGGATTGCTTTTTTACTTTAAAGATCTCGCAAAAACAAGTCACTTTGCAATATGTGTTTATTAAGTGTCCGACCTATTCCTAGATATTCCCTCTTGTATGGGCTGCATCATCTCCTCAGGTACAGCTACAGAGCAGTTTGATCTCCCCTGATTGCCAGCACTGGTTGCTGTAGCTTCCAGGGCTGTGGAGTCGGAGTCGGTGGCTATTTTGCAGGAGTTGGAGTCGTCAAAAAATGGACCGACTCAGACTCCCAAAATATACAATAAGTTGGTCCAGTTACTTTGATGCAGTGAAAACAGGACTGAGGTATGATGAATCGATGTAGTGAGACAACCCCTTTAAGTTGAATTTGAATGCAAGTTGGAACAGGTATATTAAGTACCTGTGTGGTGTGGAATGTTGGCACTTGTAATTCTACAACTACAAATGCCAGCATTCCACACCACATACTAACTGCATGGGTGCCGATTAGTCGATGCGTTTAACGCGTTGCTGTAGAATGCTGACACTTGTAGTTCCACAACAACTAGCAGCTGTGGAACTACGAGTGCTAGCATGCCGCAGCAGATACTAACCCCTTAATGACCACAAGCCAACTTTTGACGGGCGGTGCAGGTCGTTCATCCGCAGCGCTGTCTTTTGCCGCAGCAACGCTGAGTACAGGGACCGCAGTGTATTCAAAGGGCTTTCCCCTGCTCTGTCGGGTGATCGGGACTCCCGGTGACCCGACAGAGTCCAGGGAATGGCTGCACAGTCAACCCTGGGAACTTAGAGAAGCCCCAGGGCTGTCTGTGTAAGAAGCCAGCAATTAGGGCAGACTGTGTGCTGCCCTGATTGCTGCCTGTGACAAATGGACACAGATTGTAATGTATTAGCATATTTATATATGCTAATACATTACCAAGTGTAAAAATAAAAAAAATTAAGTTATCCATTCATGGGATTTAAAAAAAAAAAAAAAAAAATAATGTAAAAAACCAAGTGTAGAAATAAATAGTAAAATAAAAAAAAATTGTGCCTGTATTACACACACAAGAAAACCCTACCCATATTAGGTATCCACACGACCTTAATCACCTGTAGAATTAAATGGGTTTTGCCACAATGTAATGTTGTTGTGGGATCCTCCAAAATAGGTATTTAATCACTTTGCTAAATATGTGATTACAAAAATTGCAGTCTGAGAGCTATAGGCTGCCTTACCTGCCCTTAGGTACTTAAAGCTTCTATTAGATACCACCTGACAAGAGCTGCTGGACAGGCTTGCACAGAGAACACTTATCTGATGAGAGGGAGCCTACAGAAGCGTTCAAGGCACCGGGTAGAAATATGTTGTGTTTTGTATACAGAATCCACAAGTTGTAGTGTGATTATCTGAGTAGATCCCTGCTTTATCTGATGATAGAGAACATGAAGAAGCTTTCAAGAGGCCGTGGAGAAAGCTGTTGTCTTTTCTATACAGAATCCACAAGTTGTAGTTTGATTATTAGAGTGAACATTTCACACGATCCCTTATGCATGGCTCTGTGCTCTGGCTGTGTCTCTCGCTCGCTCAGCTTGGCTTTGTTTACATTTGCTTCTTAGCAGATAAGGCACGTCCTGGCAAAGCACCTTTAATCTCAGTTATGAAGTGTTTGATGTGAATGGTTTTAAAAAAAATGTTTTTAAAAAATCTGCAATAATTTAAGTGACCTTTAAACAATTACCCCCAAAACACAGTTGTCCCAAATAAAACAAAGCCTCATAGAACTGTGTCATTGGAAAATTAAAGTTATGACTGTTGAACTGCAGGAAGGCAAAAAACTAAAAAAAAATGTGCAGTTCATTAACTACTTTTCAGGTGTACGGCTTAAGGGGGTTAAACATGTATTAATTAACACCCATCCAATTACATTGGCTGCTGTGACTTGCTGGCACTTTTCGTTCCACAGCTAGTACCCTTCCACCGTCTTATTGGCCTGCTGTGCTCTGATTGGCCGAGCATATGAACCTTATGTATAGCTGCTTTTCTGTTGTGAGATCTCCCGCTTACCATGGCCATTCCGCCAAAGAGTACATGCTATAGCCCTTGCATGGCAAGTTAACACGCACGCACGCGCACACGCACACGCACACGCACACACACTCTCTCTCTCTTTAGGTCAATTAGAATTACCACATATATCTGCCAAATGTCAGAATGAAAGAATGTTTAAGGCATTTGTATTACTGTCTTCAAAGTCAAAAGTTTACATACACCAGGATTACTATGCGTTTAAACAATTTTGTAAGATCATGACGAGGACTTCCAAGTACTACCCTGGCCCTTAAAATTTCTAAAACCTGAGCGCAATCAAGCAACTGAGGGTCTTCTCTCGATCCTCCAGCAGCTGTTGGATGCAGTCAGCATGGCTCCAGATACCTGTGACAACCTACCAGAATCTTAAAGGGGTTGTGTGAGAAACCAAAAAAGAACATCTAGTAATACTAGAGATAAGCTCTGTCACACTACAGGGTGTGAACTACTTACTGACGCTGTTGAATTGCTTATTATTGCAATGTTGGCTCTTTCTCCTCACTGGGCTAGTGGGGGAGTTACAGTTGCTAGGCGCGCTGTATGAAAACTACATTCCCCACAAGGCCTGCTGCCCCCCAACTGACCTATATATTTTATACACACTATCCACACCAAATTTATGTAGATATACATGTGGTGTGTTTATGTATATACAGCCCTCAGACTCCTTTCTACTCTGCAGACCCGTCCATCCGATCACAAGTCTCTCAGGCTGATTAACCACAGCACTTGCTCAGTCATGTCAGTCAGCACAACCAGGAAGTAACTCGCAGAGTCTGTCCTGCTTCCTGTAGGACAGGTATCTGCTGAGGAAGCAGCCTGGCGGCCATTTTGTTCTTCTATGATGATTATCCCCCTAGACAAAACGAGCAGACTAATTGAAGTTATTTAGTAATTTTTTCATTGACCTGTTTACTTCGTTTTCTTCTTTTCCCGGAGAACCCCTTTACTGAGTTCCCTCCACCCCCTCTTGCTACTGTCTGTGCTGCACATGGTGGTTATCATAAACTTGACTTCACTTTTCTAGATAGATGGGGGGAAAAAAGCACTCAGTTCTACTGCATCATAAAAAATAGGGAATGCTTTATCTAGCGGGTGTTCTGTATGAGGCACTATGTTTAGGGTGGAATATTATGACATTGTGTGGAACAATGCTGAATGCTTAAGGGGACCATTTTTAACATGTGGTCCAATCTGTGCGCAGGAATGTACTGAAGCAAGTTAAGTATTAGCTACAGCTAAACTGGTCTCCATCCAGTATAGATTTAGTCTCTTGATGAAAGGCAGAGGATCTGGCAGCCACCTGAGATTCCATTGATGAGCCACCGATCTCTCTCCATCCAACGCTTCATTGCTCCATGAGAGGAGGCTGCGTCCTGAACTCTGCTGGAATGTAGAGAAGTGAGCACTCTAAGGCCTCATTCACACGGCTTATTCTGGGACGGATTGGAGCCGTACTACGCGGCGTATTTGCGCTGCAGTACGGCTCCAATCCGTCACAGTAACTACGGTAATCCACAGTTCTCATAGAGAACTATGGATTCCGTCTCTTCTCCCTGCTCAGCAATTCCGCCGCGGGGGGAGAAAGTGACATGCACATTATTTACGGCGTGTATGCGCCGTAGATAATGCATTGTCTATGAGGCTGGCGGACGGCGCCCCCGCCCCTTATTCAAGCCGTATTGCGGGCGGGATCCGTCCCGCAATTACGACTTGAATAAGCCGTGTGAACCGGGCCTAACAGTCATGTTAGCCAATCCCATGCTACCACTAGCTTTCCTCAGTTTCCCTGCAGCCATCTAAAAAAAACTTTATCTGTGCCATCACTCTCCTTGGGGCTCTCTATATGGCTAGAAAAGATTAGGGCTGGCTGTAGTCCTACAACTGCTGTTTGATGGAAAGTGATAATTGCTGAGATGTCCAAGAATGAATGAATAAATATGGAACTTTTTCAGTAAACTCTAATTTGGGTAGTTCTTTTCCCATATAATCCCTGTAAAAGGTTTGCTTCATGAAGCAGGCCACCAGCTGGACCTTTTCAGGGAGTCTGACACTCAGTAGGTTTGTTCCATCACCTGAGAGTGGAAAATTAAGTAAGAGGCAAGTGTAGAGATGGGTGCTTAACCATCTTACGCTAAGCTGATTTCTCAAATCTGGACTACTGCAGAATCCTTTTGTACAGCTGGTTTTTCGTATGACGCTTATTAAAGAGTACGACCTAGCAGGGCTTTGGAATCAGTTGGTGCCAATTTTGGTGGAGTCAGTCATTATAAAATGGACCAACTCCCAAGATATATAAAAAATTTGTACTGTTCAGTGCGGTGCCATGAGCAAGAGGAATTGGATCTGGTGAGTGCTACTTCTTCCACATCTTCAGCCTCATCAGATGAGGAGTGTAATTGATGACATGGAGCAGGCAAAACATTACCGCAGGGGAAAAGATTCCACTCCCATAGCAAGCAGATTGACCAGATTTCAGCAAAACTTTTCACCTGCTTTAAAAGAATTAGAAGAGTTCAACCGTTTATCAGAACTGACTGTGCATAAGGCAATTCCTTTATACCCTGAAATTGTTACAGATGTTGCCCCCTGTGGTCACTGCTTTCCCACCAACCCAGGTTAGTGTAGAGAGGCCGTTCTGTAGCCTGGGAATAATTAGATCAGATTTGAGATCAGCTGTGAAGATGGAACTGTTGGAGGCGATACTATTTCTCAGAAAAAATTCATAGGCTCACTTCACAAATGTTATTCAGGACTTTGTTGTTGAAAACATCCCCCCGTCCCCCCACTTCAGAGTTTTTTGCTTATTTGCATTTTTTCTTTTTTAAAGGTTTTTTTTTTTTTTTTTGTGTTCTAAAGTCGTATCCAATCAATATATTTTACACTGACAAGCAAAAGGGTAGCAATGTTTTGAACTTTTGACTTTCAGGTTCCATATCTCACCATCTACTACAGCTTTGGATGTGCAACTACCATCATATTATAGACAATCTTCTTGGCGATCTCATACATAACTTTGAGCTGCAGCTATTTAGCATCTGCTTAGTTCTGCAGATTCTTGTCATGTAACTGCATTGTTACTGTTTTGCTCTTGGTGGTGGGACAATCTTTTTCTTCTTGTTACTACAAATTATGACCTGTTCTCACATTCCCTAATAGCTCAGTGTGTTATTAGGATGATTCCCAAGTGAAAGGTCACTAGTTCGAGCAGCCATGAAGATTTCCCAAGAAAAGTGAAACCGCATCATCCAGCTCATTAATATCGGTATCTCGGCCAAGAAAATTGCCAAACTGCATCAAGTGAGGCTCTGACAGCTGGAAGAATATGAAATGAAGTCCGTCCATCCCAAAGCCAAGAGGTGGACGTCCAGGCAAAATATCAGACTCAACAAGTTGGCTCATCACAAGGTCTATTAGTTCTAATGCAACAGACACCGCAGTGGAGGAGGCTTGTATGCTTCGTAAGGGCGCGTCCCCACTGCACAGGACAAATACCGGCCGGCAAACCGGCCTGTTTTGCGGCTGCGGGAGGGGGGTGGCTTTTCTCCTTGATGAGTGGAGAAAAGCCCTCCACCCTCCACATTGACATGCACAGATTCCATCCGGAAACCGGACGGAAGAATGTGCATGTTCAATGTTTTGCGGCCGGACCGTGGGCGGAAAAACCGCCGGACGGAAAACCCGTGCAGTGGGGACTGCTGCACGGGTTTTCCATAGAGCACCATTGTGCTAGTTTTCGGCCGTTTTTTCAGGCGGTCTGAAAAACCGCAAACCGGCTGAAAAACCGACCGAAAACCCGTGCCGTGGGGACATGCCCTTGGAGTGAGATTACAGATATTCATGCAACACGCATTACACCAGTCTGGAATGATGGCCAAAAAAGGGTCAAGAAGCCTCGACCAATCTCATCATAAGAAGTTTTGGCTCGAGTTTACAAATCTTTCGTTTTTGTACTCTTTTTGCAAACTGATGATTTGGAACACTGCTTATTTGGGCACTGATTTCAGCCGTATTGCGCGATGTATGTGCGCTGCAGTAAGGCTGAAATCAGTCCCAGGCATTACAGTAATCCACAGTTCTCATAGAGAACTATGGATTGTCTCCTCTCCCCACTCGGCGAATCCGCTGCGTGGGGAGAAAGTGACATGCACATTATTTACGGCGTGTACACGTCGTGAATAATGAATGTCTATGGGGCTGGCGAGCTGCCGTCCCCCCGCCCCGTATGGCAGCCGGCATAATTGCGGGGCGAAATCCGTCCCCGCAATTACATTGGCAATAAGCCGTGTGAACATTGCCTTAGATGAAAGTCATTAAACCGGGCACTGATGGGTTTGGATGAATGGGGCTAACGGGTCGAGAAATTGAAGAAACTATTAAGTTCAGTGGAGGAAGCCTGATAATATAGGTTTGTTTCACAGCCAAAGATGTTGGAAACTAGACCAGAGTCAATGTTGACCTCAATGCTGAGCTATATGTGAGTGTCCTACAAGATGAGTTACTTCATATACTCGAGTACTATGGGTATGAAAAAGACAAGTGTTCTATCAGGACAACGACCTGAAGCAGATGTCAAGGTTGGAGAAGGAATGGTTCAATGACAATGAAGTATAGTACCTGTATTGGCCTCCACACTCCCCAGACCTCAACCTAATCCAACACTTGTGGGTAGAGTTGAAGAAAAAGCTGTATTTGTAATCCAGGCTGCACCAACATTGGGAATGTGTAGAAGAAACCTGGGATCAGATTTTGGTCCAGACATGCTTGAATCTGCTCCAGAGCCCAGAAGGATTCAGGCAGTACAGGCGGTCCCCGGGTTACAGACGGGATAGGGACTGTAGGTTTGTTCTTAAGTTGAATTTGTATGCAAGTCGGAACAGGTATATTTATTAAATGTAATTCCAGCAAAAAAAATTTTTTTTTTAGCCTTATACAGTGCAGGAACAGTTTTTACAGTTTTTAAATTTTGTTTTGCTGTCTGTGCCCTTCTTTTTTTTTTTTTTTTTTTTTTTAAATAAAAAGATTTCACCTAACATTCTGTATCTCTTGTGCAGCTGTGGCATGCTGGCACTTGGTAATCATGGTGCGTGACTCAGTGTTGAATGTCAGCCACGCCCCATAAGTCTCCGTTTGTAACTAGGGGACGTATGTAAGTCGGGGACTGCCTGTATTGAAAACCAAAGGTTGGTTTACCAAATAGTGGTAGATTGATCCAGCACATCCAAAGTGAAGTTAAGACCATACTTTATTGGCAATCCATTAAAAAAGCATGTAGTCGCAGCACAAGGTATGAGTAATGGGTAGCGTGGTCTCCCCGAAACGTGTCAGCTTACCTTGTGCTGCTACTACATGCTTTTTTAATGGATTGCCAATAAAGTATGGTCTTAACTTCACTTTGGATGTGCTGGATCAATCTACCACTATTTGGATCTTGGAAGCTTTAACTGGGCGGATCCATGCAACTCCATGCTGGAGAGTGGTGAGCTGGCTTAATTGCTTGTGGTTTACCAAATACTAACAAAATAATTAACATTTTGATTTTTAGGAACAAAGCTAACAATGCAGTTACATGACAAGAATCTGCAGAACTAAGCAGATGTTAAATACTTGCCTATATCATACCTGACTTTGATTTGCAAGGTGATTGTCTATAAAATGATGGTAGCCTCATGTACAAAGCTGCAGTGGATTGTGAGATATGGAGCCTGAATGTCAAAAGATCAAAACAGTGTTACAATTTTGCTTGTCAGTGTCTGTTCTACCTAAATAGCTTGATTATTGTATTATAAGGTATTAAAAAGCCTGATGTTACCCTTATACTACAGTAAAGTTATCACTTAAACATGCACCATGTATGAGGGAGTCGGAGGTTTGAGAAACTGAGGAGTCGGGGCTTTGGCTTGCCAACTCCACAGCTCTGGTTCACATGCATAATGCAGTAGTAAACAAAGTACAATAATATGAAATAACAGCTGGTATAGAGGAGAGGGCACCCTGCCCACGATTGCTTACAATCTACAAGAGAGGGAGACAGAAGGTGAGAGACAGACTTGTATGGTGATGTAGGGACAGCAGGGTTATTATAGGTTATCCTGCTGAGATTGGTTTTTAGGTTTTTGGAAGTTGTAAAGGTGTTAGGGAATCTGATGTGTTAGGATATTCGGTATGGGGATGCACAGGGAAAGTCTTGAGGTGGTTGTATGATGAGCTGATGAGGAGAGCAGAGAAGAAGGTCCTGTGAGAAACGGGGATTGGTCAAGGGCAGGTATCTGGAGATTAAGGCCGGGTTCAAACGTAGCGCCGCTGTGTGCCTTCAGTTTTAGAAGTACACACTGGCCAGAGCGTACCTGACCCACATTCACTTTCGCTTTTTCAATGAGTGCTATGATTTTACCGTTTTTGTTGGGTGTACTTAGGGCGCATTGCAGCGCAATTATGCTCCATAAATACGTTGTGTTAACATACCATAAGGCAGAATTTAGTTGTTTGAACTGAATTTGCTAGCCTATTTGTAGTCTGTGAAGGGATTGGCAGAAGGGAGAGGTGGAGGAGTAAAAGGTGGATTAACCAGGCCGGAGAGTTAAGGATGTATTGGATGGGAATTAGAGTGTTAGGAGGCCACCGAGAAGAATGTTGCAGTAGTCAAGGCAGAAAATGGCATCCGGGTTAAGGAAAAAGCGGATTCCTGAAATATTTTTCAGGTGGAGGTGGCAAGCAGAGGTAAGGGCTTAGATCTGTGGTTTGAAGGCCATTGCAGAATTCCAAGCCTTATCCTGTGGCAGCAGGCTTGCCGGAATAGTGAAAGTATGAGCCATCACAGGAGTGTCAACATCCAGGCAAAGGTTTCTTAGCATCTGGTCTGAAGTGGCTGATGCAGCTAGGTGCTAATGCTTATAAAGTAAAATAAGAGAGTAAGACGAGATGTCAGATACATGTCTCCTTTTCTCTTGCATTATCAAGAGGCACATGGACAAGATCAGAAAGGAAACTACATGTAGATGTTTCTAGCAAGACATGCTTATTGGGCTCTAGACAAAGAGCTGGATCGCTGGCCTCTACTAGGCCAGTTTTACTACAAAGCAAAAGCTGTGTAGAAGCATTGAAGATCTGGACATGGACATTAGCTTGCAGTAGAAAATGTGAGCGACCAGAACACCTAACAGCACCGTTATCTATTAAGATGAACCCGAGTTATTTAAACTTGGAAATAGACCCTTTTGTGTCACAAATGACTGCTCCACCACCCAAGTTTGTAGAATCCAAGGGGTTACTTTGGGCACAGAGCATAGGTGTTCTATCATTTACATGGACAGATCTTTGTAGTCCATGTGCCTTTTCACCACCTACTATGCTATCACAGACTCTTTAGAAAATCGGAGGAGAAATAACCAAAATGGTACCAGTAGACCCAGTATGGTAAACTGTGGTATTCCAGATTATACGCAATAGCTATAAAAGAAAAACTACCCCGGGAATGACTGCACAATGCTTCCAAGGTCTAGGGGATTTGCTACAGCAACTTTCACAGCTAACATGGATCACCTTAGGCATCACTTCTGAAGGTATGAGAACAAGTAAACTATTTGTTGGTCATTGAGATCCAAAATGCACATTAAGTACAGTGTCATAAAATCTGAATTGCAAGAGTGGAGAGCAAGTGCGAGCCGCTACATAGTTCCTTAACACAAATTTAACTTTGGTATAGCGTCACACTTACGCAAGTCTATAGAATTTGTGAAAATTGAGGTATTTTGAATCTAATCAAATATTTGACTCTAAGAATGTTCTATATCTCATTCTGTAGAATATTTAGGAGCAAATACTTGAACAGCTTATCTGACTTGTAATTGTTACCCGTAGGCATATGTTTAACGTTGGCATGCTATGGCTTATAGGTCAATGTAATTGATTCACACTTGCCCCTAAAGGGTACCATATACCCTCAAAAAGAACTAACATGTCCTATATTAACAACATTCCAAAAGAGCTGAACCTTCTAGAGAATAGTGAGTGAAGTTACTAAGGAAATGTTTAAAAATGACACTACGTCTACAGGGCAGAGAGTCGTAAGAACCTGACCAGTCGGTTAAGGTTTATAGCCTTGGCTTTATGCCGTGGTTTTTGGATTTCGGGTGCCCCCTGCCGTAGTACAGTACTGTACTACCAATGGCTTCCTGGGATTATAGAATGTTGTAATTTTTTTTGGTCGGGTTTGAATTCCAACCTCAGAAAACCTGAACTGTGTAGACTACAGCTCAGATTTCCTGCTGCAGTCTATCTGGAAGGTTTACAGTTGAATTTTTTGCAGATTCTAAATACTGAATCTGCTTTAAAATCTGACTGTAAATCAGTCCTGTGGAGACATAGCCTTAGAGACCTAATAAATTTATTCATAGCTTCCCAATTCCCCTTTAGGAAGGCAACTTTGAACACTATTAAGTGATGGATTCTCCTTTCCATGCAGGAATAGACACAAGTATATTTAAGGTGCATTCTCTAAGTGCCGCTTCATCCAGAGCAGCGACCAAGGGGATATCGCTAGGTTCTATTCTTAAAGCAGCAGGATGGTCATCAAAAAGGACCTTTCTAAAGCCTTCTGGTTAGATTTATGACCACTTCTATTAGGTTTGTGTTATTCCACCCATAGGTGCATGCCTTCTGTGGGACACAGCACAATTTGCTGAAACCTATGATCTGTAAACCATCTAACAACAATACACTTACATCCATGGGATTGGGTGTAATTACTTCTTGTTTATAGGGGGTCTTTCAAGGAACAGGAGCAGAGTGTTTCTCCAAGCACAAATAAAGCTTAAAAGTGATGTTTGAACCAGAAGACTGCCATGAATACCATTAAACCCCCGATCACTTCTTGACGTATTTATCTGTAATGGAGCCAGGCTACTTAGTGCTCCTTGACAGGTATACAGCATATGTCATGGAGGTCCCATGGGTACTGCCACAGGATCAGTGGTGGGAGCCTGGCTGATATGTGTAGCAGGGTGGGTAGACAGGGGGGTTCATCTGGCAGTCCATTGCCAGAGCGGATGGGCTGAACCTAATGCATGTCACCAAAAAATTGTAAAATTTGAATAAAATATATTTAAAGAAATGTAAAAAAAATCCCCTTTTTTTTTCCTGCACATGTTGCTTTTATGTTAAGTGGGTGGTTTACAAAATATACACATATATTGGTATCTCTGTGTCCATAAGGATGCAAACTATCAATATATCAAAGAGGATAAAGCATAGAGTGAATATCAGCTAGCTGTGATCTCTGGGTTTTCGCTTTACCCCTGTAGCAGTCAGTCCACGTATAAGTAACCTAGCTAGTCACCTTGCAAATACATTAATCCTTTTATGTGCAGTTTGTGTGAAGATACATTACGTTTTCGTTACAACACAAATAATAGAGATTTAAAACCCGCAATCCATTCATTCTCCACGTGCATCATACGTTTTCCTCACTGCATTGAGAAGCAAAGTCCAAACCAATAAGTCCATTCACTTTGAACCGCTAAGCTGTTTGGACTTGTGATGCACACGGAGAATTATTGTATTGCGGGTTTTAAACCTTTACTTTGATATTTGTGTAGTAACGAAAACGTAATGTATCTTCATACAAACTGAACATAAAAGGATTAATGTATTTGCTGGGTGACTAACCAGGTTACTTATTTGTGGACTGACAAGTGTTAATTTTTAACATTAATTTAACAAGTTAAGTGAATGCTATTAAAAATTGTTTTAAAAAAGTAATTTTTGGTTTTTTATCCTGCCTCACCCCCCAAAAAAAATAGTATAAGAAGTGATCAAAAAGTCGTATGTCCTCAAAAATGGTATAAATGACCATGGCCACTCTTCCTGCAAAAAAAGAAGCCCTCGTACAGCTAGCTTGTCTTTAAAAAAAAATAAATAAATAAAAAAAAAAATAGTTGTGGCTGCAGCATTGATAGAGAAAAACATGTACTGTATCCTAAAGCCCAGAATAGCGCGGTCCTTTAAGAGCACAGTCTTCTCAAGAGTCATCAGAGGTTTACACTTTGAGGATTGTGAATGTTTAGTTCTGTATAAGAGGACTACATGAATAGGAAGTATTCCAATTTCAGTAAAGGTTATTCATTGTATAAAGTGTTGAACCATTTTCCGTTTTCCTTCCATATCAATTTACTTCTGGTCATGACAGAGCTCTTATTATTGTAGTTCATCTCTAACAAATTTTCTTTATCACTTTTCATTATATGAAGCAGGGCTGTGGAGTCGGCAAGCCAAAGCTCCAACTCCTCAATTTCCCAAACCTCTGACTCCCTATACACGGCGCATGTTTAAGTGATAACTTTACTGTAGTAAGATGGTAACATCAGGCTGTTTATCACCTTATGATACAATAATCAAGCTATTTAGGTAGAACAGACACTGACAAGCAACGTTTTGATCTTTTGAACACTTGTGGGTAGAGTTGAAGAAAAAGCTGTATTTGTATCCAAGTCCAGTCTGCACCAACAATGGGAATGTGTAGAAGAGACCTGGGATCAGATTTTGGTCAAGACATGCTTGAATCTGATCCAGAGCCCAGAAGAATTTACCAAATACTAACAAAAAAATAAATAAAAATTTACATTTTGATTTTTAGGAACAAAACAGTAATAATGCAGTTAAAGGACAAGAATCTGCAGAACTAAGCAGATGCTAAATCATTGGCCAAGTCAAATTTATGTTATAAGATGTAAGTTGACCTGTTATATAAAAGACTGTAGCCTCTTTGTACAAAGCTGTAGTGGAGGGTGAGATATGAGCCATGAAAGTCCCAAGTTCAAAACGATTGTCAGTGTTAAAATATATATTTATTGGATATGACTTTCTAGATCACAAACAAATTGTAAATATGCTAAACACTGCAGGAACATTTGTGGATGTCCTGAATTTGTTCAAGAGAATAATATTGCCTCCATCAGATACCTACACAGATGACTTCACATCTGATCTCATTTTCCAGGCTAGGAGAACTGCCCCACGTACACTAAACTTGGGTTGGGGGCAAATTGGCTGACCACAGGAGGGGAAACATCTCTACAGTGTCGGGGTATAATGGAAATTGTCTAGGCCAAAGCAGTTTTGTTGAATGGTTGAACACTCTTCTTTCTTTGAAAGAAGGTGAAAATTTTTGCCTGGATTCTGTTTGCTCTTGAGAGCAGAATCCATTCCCCTGGGGCAGCGCTTTGCCTGCTCCATGTCATCAAATTTCACTCCTTCATGTGATAAGGTAGAAGTTATGGGAGCAGTGCATGGCCGGACCCCAATTACCTCTTGCTCTTTGTACTGGCCTCGAACTAACTGGAAACAACTTCTTATATATTTGTCGGAGTCGGTCCATTTTATGATGGATCTCGGATCTGCAAAATGGCTCCGACTCCACAGCCCTGATAGGAAGAGTAATCTTTTATTTTCTAAATGGAGGAGTGCCGATACCAAGGCAACAGAAAAATATGAGGGATAGACCTATTGAAATCTAAACAAATAATGGAGAGTGACATGGACCCCACATCAACATGCTATACCTCAATCTACTGCTGTAAAGACGGCATTTTCAAAAATTAACATTAGGTTATTGGTTCAAGTTTCAATGTGTCCCCTGCTCTGATACCAGCACTTCTCACATTTGGCCTAGGTGTTTTTAACCCCTTATGGCCGGAGCCAGTTTTGGCCTCTCTGACAGAGCCCCATTTTTTAAATCTGTCGTGTCACTTTATGTCAAAATAACTATTTGACACTTTAACCTATCCATGTGATTCAGAGATTGTTTTCTCGTGACATATTGTGCCTTTAAGATAGTAAGAAATTTTGGTCCAAAAATGCTTGTTTGTTTCGTGAAACAAAAAATATCATATTCGTGAAAAATTTTCCCAATTTCAAACTTCAAAAATTTCTGCATTTTGTTAAGGACAGATAGTTATTTCACTCAAAATAGCTTATAACTAGAATCTACCATATGTATACTGTAGTTTGGCATCATTTTTTTAAATGTCTTTTTTTTTTTTTTGACAGTTAGGGGGCTTATTAAATTTTAGGTAGTTAATTTTCAAGAAATAATTTGCAATATCACAATTTTAGGGTACAGTCACAGTTCTAACGTCGGACTTTGATTGTCCTGTATGTTAGATACCCCAATAAAATGACTCATCTATGAAACTTACTGCACCCCCCCTTAAAGTATTCAAAACCCCGATTTCGGAAGGTTTATTAAACACATTAGGTGTTTCACTGGGAATTAAAGGCAAAGTGGAAGTGGAAGTGAAAATTAAACAATTCTCACTTTCTTTGCAGATTTTCAATTTTTATACATTGACAAGAATACGGTAAATGTGTCAGGTAAAATGAAACTTAATATTGATTCCCCAGATTCTGCCGGTTTTCAGAGATTTTCCCATATAGTGGCCCTAGTGCATTATTTGGCTCAACCACAAGGCCCCAGAAGTAGGAGGAAAGCACCTACTGGACTATGGGGTCATTTCTTTACGATCTTTTTATTTAGGGGCCAATTTCAAGTGTGCGGAACCCTAAGGTTCCAAAACTCAATAAATACCCCTAAAAAGACCCCAACTGGAAACTACACCCCCTTCGGAAAATATCCAGGGGTGCAGTGAATATCGAAACCCCCCAGGCGTTTCACAAATTTTTTTTTGATTCGGCTCTGAAATAAAAAAGAAATATTTTTTTCAATATCTGCAATTTTTGCGAAAATGTTTAATTTTTTTTAAAAGGAATCTTGGGGAAAAAAAAACCCCCCAAAAATTTTGTTACGCAATTTTTCTAAGTTTGGCAATACCTAATGTGGGGGTTAAAGCTGTTTGGGCGATGGCAGGGGAGGGCGTTTTGGCTTTTTGGCGCACGTATTGGGGGGGCCTGTTGCCTTTACATAGCCCCCAAGTCTAAACAGGTGAAACCTTTTGAAGTTTCCCCATTTTTGGATTTTAACACCCCCTCAGGATCTACAAGGGGTGTATTTTGCTTTTTGGGTGTACAGGTGTTCGTCGGTGTTTTTTTTTTTTTTTTTTTTGCATTGGGCAAAAGGGGAAAGGAAGGGGGGGGAAAAGAGTTCGCCATTGTTTTTGGGCTTTTTTTACGTTTGCCATACGGGTAAATGAGGGATTTTTTACTATGGGGGGTCGGTACATTACAATGATATAAAATTTTTTTGTTTTTTTTTTTTATTTCTTTTACAATGAAGCGGTTTTATAAAAAGTTGCTTTTTAGTTGTCCTATTTGACAGAATAGCTTTCTTAATTTTTTGCATATGGAGCTGCTTGTGGGCTTGTTTTTTACGAGTGAGTTGAGGTTTTTTTTTGGTTTCCCCTTTTTGGGGGCGGCTTGTGATGCTTTGATAAACTTTTTTTAAGGGTTTTTTGGAAAGGGCCTTTTTGTAAAAAAATACGAATTTCTGGTAGTGTTTTTTATTTTTATTTTTTAAAAGCGGTCACTGTCCCGGGGTTTATAAAAGGGACAGGGCTAGTTTTACTCAGCGGGGTTTGATACGATTACGCGTTTGCCACATTTGTATATTTTTTTAATGTTTTATTGCTTTTTACACAATAAAAACATTTTTTTGGGAAAAGGAAAAAAGGGTTTTTGCATCCCCGCGTCGGGAGAGCCAAAACTTTTTTTTTTTTCTGTTTAGGGAAAGCTGTTTTGGGGACTTTTTTTTTTGGGGGAAATGAGTTGACGTTTTTTTTGGGTTTCATTTTTGGGGGGCCCCAGACTTTATAAAGCTTTTAAAATCCTTTTTTTTGGGAAGGCAGGGTGTAAAAAAATTACGGGCAAATTTTTGCGTGTTTTTTTTTTTTTTTTTTTTTAATAGGTTCACTTTTGCAGTACCCCGTGAAAAGGGTTAAATTTTTACTCTGTGGGCTGACCCGGTTTTAACGGTGTTACCCAATTTATGTAGTTTTTTTTTTATTTGAAAGCACTTTTTTTTTTAAAAAAGTTTTTTTTATTGTGTAAAACAATATTTAAAGCATCGCTATCCCAATTGCCAGAACTTTTTTTTTTTTTTTCCCTATTTCAAAAAGCTGTGTAAGGACTTTTTTTTTTCGGGTGAACTGACGTTTTAATTGGGGTTCCCTTTTATGTTTATATGAGTTTTTGAGGACTTTTTACTCCCTTTTTTTTTGCTGCAGGATTTTAAAAAAAAATTTGCAATTCTGTGACTGTTTTTTGGGTTTTGTTTTTTACGGCGTTTTAAAAATTTGGGTTTTTTAACATGGGCAGAATTAAAGGGGGGGGGTTTGTTTTCGCACGCGGCGGGTACCAAAAATGGCTACTTTATTTTTTTTGGGTTCTTTTTTGGGGGCGGGTTGGGGTTTGTTTAAAGGGGGGGGAAAAAGGGCGTTTTACGTTTTTTTTATTCTTTTTTTGGGGTTTTTGTTTTTTTTTTTTACAATTTTTTTTCCTTTTTTTACACTGTTTATAAATTTTTTCCCCGGGGGGAATTGCCCTGGGAAAGAAATTTTCAGGGTCGTTCATTTCAATAGGGTTTAGCTACAGCCTTTTTAGCTGTTTTTTTGGTCTCCTGACAAAAATGTTGTACGCTGCCCCCAATGCATTTTGACGTAAGAGGAAAAACCCGGATACTGTCTTTTAGGGTCCGGGCTGTCAGCGTCGGGGCTGAGCGCCGTTTTACCGGGCCGTGGGGGGGTTTCGACTTTTAGGGCCCGCGGTTAAAATTTCCGTGGGTTTCCCTGCCAGACTTGAGGGGCGCCGCTTGTGAAGGCGCAAAATCGCCTTGACTTTTCATGGCCAAATTTTCGGGAAAACCCCTTTCCCGCCCCCCCCCCCCCCCTTTCCGTTGGAGTAAGACAAATGTCGGTTTTTAAAGGGGGTTTTTTAGAGGAGATGGTATAGGAAATTTCTTTTGTTTTTCTGTGAGCACATGGGGAAAGATAAGCGTCTGTGATGCTTTCTTTTTGGCTTTTTGGTGCCGTGTAGTGGGCCCTTGGGGGGGAGGATGGGGGTGACCCGGAGCCAGGAGCTAAGCCTTCGGTTGAAAGGGCGGAGTTCCCCCCTCACTGGTGTTTATAATTGATTCAGCTTTTGTCACCTTTTTGTCTACCCTTTCCCGCATTGTTAAAACCCCCTTTAGAGGTTGGCTTTTTTGTAAGAAATTCAATTGAAATTTTTTTTTATATATATAATTTTTTTTTTTATAATATGCCCATTAAAAATTTTCTTACTGAAAAAAAGGTTGGGATTTTTTAAACTGTGAAGGGGGGCAATTTTGGGTCAAAAATGTGTTTCATAGTTCCCCATGTTTTATTTTTGTTCGTTTTTGCTAAGGGAGTGGATTTTTTTGGGGCAGTGTCCTTTTTCCCCACCCATTTTGTGATCAAGTAAGACCCTTTTTTTTAGGTTTTTGGGTTTTTTCTTTCCTTTGGATTTTTTTGAGTGAGGCACCCGTTTTAAAGTTTGCAAACTGCCTAAACCATTTGGGTTTAAAAATTTTCTTCTTTTGTGTCGATCTTTTAAAAGAAGATGTTGGGATTTTTATTATCTTTTTTTTTTTTTTTTTTTTTTTAAAAAAAAAAAATTTTAAAAAATGTAATAGATTTTTTGGGAAAAAACGCTCTTAAAATGCAACTTTGTCGCTCAAAAAGTAGGAAATTTTGAAAGTAAGTAGATGAGGATAAAACTGCCGATATTTACACTGCTCAAAAAAATAAAGGGAACACTTAGACAACAAAAATTTTAACTCCAAATCAGTAAAATTCTGTGAAAAACAAACCCGTTCAATTTAAAAATTCATTGTGAATCAGTTTCTCCTGCTGTTGTGCAAATGGAACAGACAATAGGTAGAAATAAGAGATTAGCAAGACAACCCCTATAAAGGAGTGGTGACCAAAACAACAGCGAAAAAAGGATGAGAACAGAGCAATGGTCTGTGGTCACTTTTGCATTTTGTCACGGCTTTCATCCCTAGAGGTAGCATGAGGAAGTGTCTACAACCCACAGAAGTTGCTCAGATAATGCAGCTCATCCAGGCACATCAATGCGAACTGTGGCAAGAAAGTTAGTCTTGTCTGTCAGCACAGTGTCCAGAGCATGGAGCTTATACCAGGAGACAGGCTAGTACACCAGGAGATGTGGAGGAGGGCCATAGGAGGACAACAACCCAGCAGCAGGACCACAGCCTTCTCCTTTGTGCATGGAGGAACGGGAGGAGCAGTGCCAGAGCCCTGCACAGTGACCTCCAGCAGGCCACTAATATCCATGTGTCTGCTCAAACTGTCAGGAACAGACTCCATGAGGGTGGTATGAGCACCCAAAATCCACAAGTCAGTGTTGTACTTACAGCTCAACACCATTCACGGCACTTGACATTTGCCAGAAAACACCAAGATTGGCAGATTTGACATTGTCGCCCTGTGCTCTTCACGGATGAGAGCAGGCTCACACTGAGCACATATGACAGAAGTGTCAGAGTCTGGTGTGTAGAGACACTTCTTTGGAGGGCCGCACAGCCCTCCATGTGCTAGCCAGAGGTAGCCTGGCTGCCATTAGGTACCGGGATGAGAGCCTCAGACCATATGCAGGTGCAGTGGGCCCAGGTTCCTTCTGATGCATGATAATGCTAGGTCTCATGTGGATGAAGTGTGTCAGCAGTTCCTGCATGATGAAGGCATCATTGCTATGTACTGACCTGCCCGATCCCCAGACCTGAATCCAATCGAGCACATCTGGAACATTGTCTTGTTCCGTCCGCCAAACCACGTTGCACAACAGACTTTAATTCAGGTCTGGGAAGGGATCCCTCTGGAGAACATCCCCCGCCTCATCTTGAGCATGCCCAGGCATTGTAGGTGGAGGCCACACACATTACTGGGCCTTATTTTCTTGTCTTGAGGCTTTTCCAACTTGATTTTGAGTATCATTCCAGATCTTCATGGGATATTCATTTTGATTTTTCATTGATCATTTTTATGTTTTTTATTGTTCTCAACGCATTATGTAACAAAGAATTTAACGGGGTTTTCACTAAGGCCTCGTTCACCGGCTTATTTGGGCACGGATGGCGCCTTTACTCCGGCCGGTTTTTGCGCGCATTTCGGCCCAATGCTGAGTCATTACGGTAATCCACTGTTCTCATAGAAACGTGGATTCCGTCGCTCCCCCCCCTTGGCGAATCCGCCGGGGGGGGAGAAATTTGACATGCACATTATTTACGGGGTCGCGCCGAAAAACAAGCATTGTTTGGGGTCGGGGCTCCGCCCGCCCCCTTCCCGCCCCTTTTCACGGGGATTTGTAGGCGCACAAATCGCCCCCCCCCCCCCGGGAATACCCTTTTTGTGCTGGCCTAATTGAGATTAAAATATGGTATTTTGTTTTCCCCTTTATTTTTTTGGCATTGTTTATTTTTAGCCCCCAGTGAGCTTGTGTTTTTGTTTACTAGGAACCCCCATAAACAATGCGAATAGTCCCTAAGTGTGACCTACTCAAAGTTTTAAAAAGACCCTTTCGGGGCCCCTTTTCATGATAGGTGGGGGTCCACCAAGAGACCAGCCCCATCCCTTTTTGGGATTTTTTTATTTGTCCTGGGGAAAAATGGAAAACCTTTTTATACGACCAATACTCTTGCCTTAACCCTTCCGACGGGGGTTTCCCTTTCTCAGGTCTTTTGGGGGGATACGCCCCTGGACGTATGGATACTCCTGAGGATGGGAACTTAACGAGTTCGCGGTCGGAGGGGGGGGTGTCAGCTGTCCCCCTCAATTATCGCGACGATGGGGTCGCAAAACAAGGGGGAGAGCAGAAGGAGATCGCTCCCCCTGGTCCTGTGGCGGCGCGCGAGGTGGGCGACCGTGGGCCCTGCCTCCCTACGACACCCCGGGGGGACTAGAATGCCTTCGGGGTTGTCTGTGAGTCCGTCCCGGGGCCGTGCCCTGGGGGCTTGTCCCGGCTCGTGACTGAAGTTCCCATAGGAACCGTTTTAGCAAAAAGCTTGTATGTTCCCTATTGCAGAGAGATCTAAAGATCTCTCTTTAAAAATCCCCTATGGGGAAATGTAAAAAAAAAAACGTGAAAAAGTGAAAAAAAGTTTAAAAAAAAGTGAAAAACAAGTAAAACAAAAAACACGAAAAAAAAAAAAAAATACGTAACCCCCCTTTTTCCCCCTTTTACAAATGCCAATCGCCCAAAAAAGATAAAAAATAAAAAAATTTCCCCATATTGGTATCGCGCGTGCGTAACAACTCCCCTAAAAATTGTCATTTTAAATTAACCCCGTCGGTGAACCCCTAAAAAAAAAAAAAACAGAATTAAGATTATTATTCATCCCGCAGCACAAAAAATGGAAAAAAAAAGCATCAAAAACTCCTAAAAAGCCCAATTTGGGACCAATTAAAAGTCGTTCATCCCGAAAAAAAAGTCCTTGTAAGCTCTGTATACGGAAAAAAAATGTTAGCTCCAAAAAGATGCGTGTATAATATTCTTTCAACAAAAAGAAAATTTTTTTCTTTTTTTTTTTTTTTTAAAGTGCTTCAACAAAAAAAAAACTATAAAATTTGGGCTGCAAAAACCCGTAGCGCCAAAGAGTAAAGAAAAATTTTCGGGGGTCTGCCGGGGGCCCCTTTTAAAAATAAAAAAAAAAAACACTACTAGGATTGCGTATTTTTTCCCCTGGCCCCCAAAAAATGGTTTTAAAAAGCGATCAAAAAGCCTTGTCCCCAAAAAAAAATGATATAAAAAAAACGAAAACTATCTCGAAAAAAAAAAAGCCCCTTTTCCCGCTAAAAGACAGAAAAATTTTAAAATTTAGGCTTCGACTAGGCGATGCAAAAAACATTTTTTCGGGTTGAATAAAAAGTGTTTTTATTGATAAAAGCAAAAAAGAATAAAAAAAATAAAATTGGTTATTGCTGTAATGTATCGACCTGCTGAGTAAAACTGATTCATATCCAAGAGAGGGACCGTATAAAAAATAAAAATAAAAAAAAACTCCCGGATTGCTGTATTTTGTTTAAACGCCCCACAAAAAAACCCTTAAAAAAAAAGGAACAATGTTGTTGACCCCCTAATGGTACCAATAAAAAATCAATTACCCGCAAAAAACAAGGCCCCACACAGCTTGCACACAGAAAATAAAAAGGTTATGGGCTGTCAGATAGGACAAATAAAAACGCAATTTTTTTAGACCTATTTCTTTGGTAAAAAAAAATTTAAAACTTAAAATACTATAAAAATTTATACCATTGCATTGTACCGACCCCCTTGAAAGTTTTCACCTATTTAATGCCGGCGAACGCGTAAAATTAAAGCCAAAAAACAAAGGTGGAACTGCGTTTTTCCCCCCCTTTTCTGACCCAAAAATAAAAAAAAAAACGTGGAACACCTGTGCACCCAAAATGACAAAACACCCTAGATGAGTCCCTGAGGGGTGTTGAAACTAAAATGGGGCGAATTTGGAAGGTTTTATGTTTTGTACTTTAGGGGTTTGCAAAGCACTGGCCCCCCCCAAAAAACTGCGTTCCAAAAAACCAAATGCGCTCCCTCCTTATACGCCCTGATGCGCCCCAAAAAAGGTTTACACCCCAATGTTGGGTATTGGAACTTGGAAAAAAAATTTTTTAAAAAAAGTTTTGGGTTCTTTTTTCAGGATTCCCCTTTTTATAGAAAAATTTTTTAAGCTAATTTGAAATTTTTTTTTGGAAAAAATTTTTTTTTAATTTTTAGCCTTTTTGCTAAAAAAAAATTTTTGAATCACTGTGGGGTCTATATACTCGCACCCCTGGATATTTCCTTAAGGGGGGTTTTTTTCCAAAATGCAGTATATTTAGGGGTGTTTATTAAGTTTTTGCCCTTGGGTGTCCCCAAACTGAAATGGCGCCTAAAAAAAATTTTTTGAAAATGAGCCCCGGTATAGTAGGGGTCCCCTTTTCTGGGGGTTTTGGGTGAGCCCAAAAAATGCATGGGGCCCCATATGGGATATCTCTGAAAAAGCGACCCGGGGGAATTTATATTAAATTGCATTTACCCCAGGGCACATTTTTCCGTATTCCAGTGAAAAAGGATAAATATTGAAAATCTGCAAAAAAAAGTGAAATTTTTAAATTTCCCTCCATTTGCTTTAATTTCTGTGAAATATCTAAAGGGTTATCAAATTCCTAAAGTGTTGTAAATAGTTAAAAGGGGTTTGTTCTAGTGGATATTATGGGGTTTTTTAACAGCAGGCCCCCCAAAGCCCCGTAGACTAAATGGTCCCTAAAAAAAAGTTTTGAAATTTCTTGAAAATGTGAGAAATTTCTACAAATTTTAAGCCCTCTAAAGACGTAAAAAAAAAAAAACATTTTTTAAAAAAAGTGCCAAAACCAAATTTGGGCTATGGGGTGCTGTTATAAAATTTTTTGTGGGGAATAATTTCGTCTTGACCAAAAAATTTTGAAATTTTAAAATCGCAAATTTTTTCCCCAAATTTTTTTGAAATTTTGTTTTTTTTCACAAAAAACAGGATTGTATGGATAAAAATTTCTTACTAACTTAAAGCACAATGTGTCACGAGAAAACAATCTCTGAATCACATGGATAGGTAAAAGTGTCAAAAAGTTATTCTCACATAAATTGACACATGTCAGATTTCAAAAATAGGGCTGTGTCAGGAAGGTCAAAACAGGCTGGGTCCTTAAGGGGTTAAGAATATTACCTTAGAGGACCACAGAGATTTACTACAGCAAAGCCATCAAAAGGATCACTATTAAAACTTCACTTGTAATACATTGAGACACAGATTTGAAACCAGAAAATGGCACTCAAATAAAAATATTGTTTACCAACATTTACATATATGTACAATACACATTCAATGAATTATATCTTACCCAGTATTAGAAGAGCTGTGAGATTCTTTTCATTGATGCAATGCTTCAACAATGCAGTTTTACTGTAACCGTAAAAAGATTACAGTGTAATAGTAATGCAATTCAGACGTGGGGAACAATGTCCTACATATGAGACCTAATGGAGAGGTGGGGAGTTAGGCTAGGTTCACACGGCTTAACTGCAGGACGTAATTACGTCCCGCAATTACGCCGTGTGGCCGGGAGCGGGGGGCCGGCACTTCGCCGGCCCATAGACAGTCACTGCTAGCGGTGCGTATACGCCGCTAGAAAGTGACATGTCAATTATCTCCCCGCCTGGTGGATTCGCCGGGCAGGGAGAGGAGACGTAATGCATAGTTCTCTATGAGAACTGTGGATTACCGTAATGAATGGGCCGTTTTCAGCCCGTAATTTGCGCACTTCGACGTGTAATTACGGACCGAAATACGGCCCATTTTAAGCCGTGTGAACATGGCCTTACAGTGCAGTAGTACAGTTACCACATAAACACTGTCCTATTTATGAAACATAATAGAGAAGTGGGAAATAACCTTCGAGCTAGTAAGTGTTAGACCATTATTAGGCTTGGTGACCAAAGTGAAAACTGCAGGACTTCAAGATTTTTAAGAAATGTTGATAGTGATATGCAAGGAAAAAATAAAATAAAATTCTTAATACTTAACATAAAAAAACATGAGCTAAGCAATAGGTCATTTTCTGATGACAAATTCCCTTTAAAAGGAGGAAACTTTGCTTATCGATCTCTATCTGATCTGGTCTTTTTTGCTGAGAAGTTTTAACTCTTTAGAGTTGCTGAACTGTGTGACACTTATCTTTGAATGTAAATACACAGATAAAGGGCCGTTCACACGGCTTATTTTGGGCACGGATTCCAGTCGTATTGCGCACCGTACTGCGCTGCAATATGGCTGGAATCCGTCCCAGCCATTGCGGTAATCCGCAGTTCTCATAGAGAACTATGGATTCTGTCTCCCCGCTCGGCGAATCCGCTGGGCGGTGAGAAAGTGACATGTTCATTATCCCGGCGGGATACGCGCCGTGGATAATGAAAGTCTATGGGGCCGGCGTGCAGCGCCCCGGCCCCTTATTCAAGCCGTAATTGCGGGCGAAATCCGTCCCGCAATTACGGCTTGAATAAGCAGTGTGAACCGGCCCTAGAAGAATCACCATGTTTGTCGTGACAAATATGACAGAGCTCTGCAAAATCCCATTATAACCACCTGAGTGTCGTCATTATTTTTATTTTTTTTAATATAAAACCTCTCTATCACCGATGCCCCTCTAACAGGCACAGCTAGGAATAGGAGCTAGCAGTGCTAAAATGTCAATCATTGCTGTAGAACTGATCACAACCTGCACAGGAAGTGGGAGCCTGAAGTCTGCTGTAGGTAAAAGGGTATGGAAAAAACATCTCTGAGCTTTATTCTTCCTTAACCATTCTGTGGTTGACTGGCTTGTGTGCTGAGGGTCATTGTCTTACTCTATAACCCATATTCTCTCGAGATTGAGCTCATAGATGTGTCCTGATATTTTCCTTTAGAATTCTGTAGTATAATTCAGAATTTTTTGTTCTACCAATGAAAACAGGATACCCTGGTCCTGCTGCAGCAAAACAGACCAACACCATGGTACTACCACAACTGAGTTTCACAAATGGTGTAAAGGTTTTGTGCTGGAATGCAGTGTGGTTTTTTTTTTTCTTCTATTCTTCAAACATATCGCTGCTTATTTAAACCAAAAAGCTCCTATTTTGGTCTCATCCATGCAGAAAGCATTGCGGCGGCGGCTTTTCTCCGCGATGAGCCCTCCCCCTTCACATTTATAAGCACAGGTTCCGTCCGAAAACCGGACGGAAGATTGTGCTTGATGAATGTTTTGCGGCCGGACCGTGGGTGGCAAAACCGCCGGATGGAAAACCCATGCAGTGGGGACTGCACGGGTTTTCCATAGAGCACCATTGTGCTCATTTTCGGCTGGTTTTTCAAGCGGTCTGAAAAACCGCAAACCGGCCGAAAACCCGTGCCGTGGGGACATGGCCTAAAGGTTCACATACTGTTGAGACTAGCAGGTATGTTATATTCTTTGATTTTCCGCAATAAATAAATGAACATGTCTAATATTTGACTTCTGTGAAAATCTGATGTAGTGTTAGGTCAAATTTTAGACAGAAAATTTGGAAGGATTCATGAATTTTGAAACGTGGCTTTACTAGAGTATTACAGGGGTTTTCTCACTAAAAGTATTAGCTTTCAACATGAAGGGACTGTTTAATAAAAAACTTCCCTAAATATGTTGCTTTGCTGATTTTACTTTTGGTCATGAGATGTGTTTTATATGTGCATTTGAGTTACTATGGCCAGACTGTGTCTGTTATTAGCTGACAGAGCAGGGAGTGATATCACCCCCAGGGACAGACTACACAGTTCTAGAGAAAAAAATATTTAACTCTAATAAGATTAACATCTGTTTAAGATAAGGACACTGTATTCAGTGCTCACAGCACCTGTAGCTTTCCTTTAAAGGGGTTGTCTCACTACATTAATTCATCTCACCTTCGTCCTGTTTTCTTGGTTTCATTTTGAATTCAAGGGTGTGTTTACTGGTTTCTACTAGGCTGCAGTAGAAGCCAGGTCTGTAGCTATAGCAACCAGCGCTGGCAGCCTATCAGGAGAGATCAAGCAGGTCTGTAGCTATAGCGACGTGAGGAGCTGATGCAGCCCATGCAAGAGGGGATATCTCAGAATAGATAGGATACTGTTAATGGACATATATTGCAAAGTGACTTGTTACTGCAAGATCTTTAACATAAAAAGCAATCCTTGTAGTGAGACAACCCCTTTAAGTCAGATATTTATCTATAGGTTATCCATCCTGTTTGCTTACAGTTGGTTGTCAGTGTAGAAGCTAAATATCACCTCACAGCCTGAGTAGACAGAATGCGTGGATACTTCTTTTGAGTCAGGCAATCTGCTTGGTGAGAAAACCCTTTTGAGCTCTGTCCTGGCCTCTTTGCTTCTTTTTCTGTCCATTCACCATCTTCCATTTTTCTGTCCAACCACGGCTCTTCTTGCATTTAACCTGGCACTTAAAGCGAACCTGTCACATACACTACTCCCAAAAAGTTAGGGATATTTTGGTCAAAATTTCAGAATGAACATCATTTCTTGAAAATTTTGTTGTTTTAACTTCAGAATGTACGTGTCCAACTGTTAATTATTTTCTTTTTGCACAACTTGATGATCTCCGTCAGGGATCTAAATGGCGAAATTTCCAGCAGGTGTTTGATTCCTGAATTGCCCAATAAATTTAGGGGATCAATTTGAATTGGGATTTACGCAGTCCTCCTCCTCACCATGTTCAAATTTTGACATCAGGAGACCGAGGTAACACCTTACAATTGATCAACAACACCTTGCTATTTCTAGCCTTAAAGCAGGATGCTCTCAGACGGACGTGAGCTTGGAGTGTCAGTGTCATCAACCGTAATACAGAGACTGGAAAAGTCACAGAAAGGCACAGAAGTGGCCATCCTTTGGCTCTATCACACCCTGATGACCACACACACACCACACAATGACTGCTTAATTTTAACCATTGCCCTGTTGAACCGGATGATGAATGCCACGCAACTGCAAGTATGACTAAGGGAAGTAAGAGGAAACCAAGAGTCACATCAGACCCTTCATAACCGTTTGCATCAGCGCAGTATGCGATGATCAACAAGGGCACCTGACCACACAACCAGGCATAGGAAGGATCTATGCTGGACGAAGGACCAATGGTCCTCCGTGCTGTTCATTGATGAAAGTTGATTGACTCTAAGCAGAAATGATGGCCGTCAATGATGCTGGAGATGTCAAGGAGAGCGCTATGCCTCAGCCAGGTAAGGTACCCTTGCTTGTCTGGCACGTCGACCACGCTGATGTAAATGGTTAAGAATGATCTGACATGACATTTGGTTTCCTCTCACCTCTCTTAAATGTGCTTTGAGTTGTGTGGCATTTATCATCTGGTTCCACAGGGCATTGTTTACAATAAAGCGGTCATCAGGGTGTGATGGAGCCTTTCTGTGACTCTTCCAGTCTCTCTGTATCTCTTGCAACCTGCTGATGACACTCTAACCTCAGTGGCCACTTCCGCCTGAGAGCATCCTGCTTAAAGCCTCACAATGGCGAGATGCTGTTGATCAATTGTAAGGTGATTTCTTGCTCTCATGATGTCAAAATGTGAACGGCATAATGAGGAGGACTGTTTAAATCCCCATTCAAAATGATCCCCCTAAATGTATTGTGATTCAATGATCAAACACCTGTTGTGAATTTTGCCATTTAGATCCTTGTTAGATCAGCAAGTTATGCAAAAAGTACAGAAACCTTGAACAGTTGAACATGTGCATTCTAAGAGATGCCCTCATTTAGTGCATTTAAAACATTTTAAGAAATGTAATGTTCATCTTGAAATTTCAACTAAGAGCCAAATATTCCTAGCATTTTGTAACGTAGAGTAGGTTATGCCCCCCTTGCTGAGGACAGCACAAGCTAATGACAGACCTGCTGTTTCCAGCGCTGTGCCTTATTCTGTAAGATGCTGGAGTTTGAGTATTTAATGCTGAAATCTGCTATTTTGCAGCCAAGAGTCCAACTTATTCACGAGCATGCAAGTCCCGCCCACCCAAGGCTAGCTCCACCCACCCAAGGCTAGCTACGCCCAGCTGACAGGTCCCATGTTTCTACCTATTCAGTTGTGAGGTGGGCGGGGCTATACTCAAGTGGGTGGGTCATGAGTTAAATGTACTCTTTTCAGTAGGAAACTGCAGATTTGAATAAGGGACACAGCGCTGGAAACAGCAGGTCTGTTACTATTTTGTGCTGTGCTCAGCAAGGGGGGCATAATCTGTGACAGGTTCTCTTTAATACAAAAAAGCAACCTATCACAAGCTGCATTATGTAGCATCCTGCTTTGGTCTTGGCCAAGTGAGAAATTTAAATGTGATTAAAACCAATTTTTTTTTTTTTTTTTTTTTTTTAGTATGTTGCAATATTTTTATATTGCAGTGGAATTCTGCTTGTCAGCTGAGCACTGTCAGGAGTGGATTGTGAGCTCTTCTGCCTGAAGAGAGCATGTGATGACCGCATCTCCAGACTCTCATCTTGTGGTGCATGTGGCCACTCCATTCATAAATATCCAGCTTTCTGAACAGTGACCATGCATGCACTTATTTTAGTTTTAATTTTAGTTTTAGTTTTTATTACTCCTATAGTGATTTTATTTAAAATATTGGCGTTGTTTCTGTGTTTGCAACTATAAAACTCATTCACAGTTTATGCACCTGTATTATTCCATTCACCTTGAACTTTGTGATCCTGGTATTGCTTAACTTAGTCGACTCGGTTATCCATCCCTGTAATCAAATAAATCACTGTGGCAGCTTTTTGAAGGCTGCTGGCAGCCTGCATGTGTGAAGTGTTTCTGTATGCCATAGTAGACTCTGTTTAACAGGAATGTGCTACTAGCTTCTTGACTAGAAACTATTTCCAGAAGAAACTGCAAGTGATTGAAAGGATGTGTGTTTGGCCCTGATTAAACCATTGAGAAACTTCATGAGCACTTTGTTCTTCACTGATGGGGAAAGATCGCTAAATACAGATGCTGCTTTATACAAAGTGGCTAGGAGTTGAGCTGCACCCTCTTTGCAGTCTGCCTGCTTTTTAGGGCAACATAATTTTTTGCATTTTTACTTATTAACCCTTGACCTTCCTGACCAAAAACTGACATGTCCCGTTAAGTGAGAACAACTTTTTGATATTTTTACCTATCCATGTATTTGAGATTTTATTTGTTTTCACATTGTGCTTTATTTTGGTAAGAAATTTCCGTCCATGAAATCCTTGTTTGTTTGTGAAAAATATTAAAATAATGTGAATTTTTTTTTTTACATTTTGCAATTTTCAAAGTTCAAAAATTCCTGCATGTAAGATAGTTATTTGACATATTGGCACTATTTTTTAAATGTCTTTATTTTTCTAGGACATTTAGGGGGCTTCAAGATTTTAGTAGTAATTTTTCACATTTTCAAGATTTTTTTTTTTTTTTTTTTTTTTTTTTTTTTGGGGACCAGTCCAGTTCTGACTTGTCTTTAAGGGACCTATATGTTTGATACCAACGTGAATGACTAAAACTACCTTCAATAAAGTATTCAAAACAGCATTTAGGAAGTTTATTACCCCATTAGGTGTTTCACAAAAATAAAAGCAAACGTGAGGTGAAATGTCAAAATTTCACACTTTTTTTTTTTTTTTTTTTTTTTTGCAGATCTTCACTCTTTATCCATTATTCACTGGAACACGGTGGATGTGTCCAGGGAAATGCAACTAAACATTTATTCCTACACTTCTGCCGTTTTTTAAAGAAATTCCATGTGTGGCCCTAGTGCACGATTTGGCTCAACCACGAGCCTTAGTAAGAGGAGCAGCTACCGGTCTCTGGGGTCTCATTTTCATTAGGATGCTCTTTGCGGACACCATAAGGTGCTAAAACTTAATAAATGCCCCTAAAAAGACCCCATATTGGAAACTAAACCCTTTAAGGAATATATCCAGGGGTGCAGTGAGTATATCGGACCCACGGGTTTTACACAATTTATTTTTTTTGTTTTGGGCTTTGCAGATTGTTGGAAAAAAAAACATTTTTCATTTTCAATTTTAGCAGAAAAGGTTTCATTTTTACAAGGTATTCTGGAAAAATAAAACACCCCAAAATTTGTTACGCAATTTTTTCCCAAGATCGGCAATACCCTATATGTAGGTGCAAACTGCTGGCCGGGTGCATGGCAGGCGTACAGGTCTTTGAAGTCGGTAAGCAAAAGTTTTGACGACTCAATTTCCCTGACTGACTCCCTCATACATAGCGCATGTTTAAGTGATTAATTTCAATGTAGTAAAATGGTAACATCAGGCTTAGCTTGATTATTGTATCATAAAGTGATATTTAGGTAGAACAGACACTGACAAGCAAAATGGTAACAATATTTTGAACTTTTGCCTCTCAGGCTCCATATCTTACCATCCACTACAGATTTGAACATGAGACTCCCATCATTTTATAGACAATCATCTTACCTATCTTATACATAAATGTGACTTGCAAGTATTTAGCATCTTCTTAGTTCTGCAGATTCTTGACATGTAGCTGCATTGTTACTTTTTTGTTCCTAAAAATCAAAATGTTTGTTTTTGTTAAATCCACCTTTTGGCTCTCGGCACTGCCTGAATCCTTCTGGGCTCTGGATCAGATTCAAGCACATGTTAAGCAAAATCTGATCCCAGGTCTCTTCTACACATTCCCATTATTGGTGCAGACTGGACTTGGGTACAAATACAGCTTTTTCTTCAACTCTACCCACAAGTGTTTGATTGGGTTGAGGTCTGGGGTCTGTAGAGGCCGTTACAGCAACTCTACTTCATTGTCATTGAATCATTCCTTCTCCAACCCTGACATATGCTTCAGGTCGTTGTCCTGCTGGACACTGTCGTCCTTTTCATACCCATAGTACTCGAGTGTATGAAGTAATTCATCTTGTAGGACACTCGCACATAGCTCAGCATTGAGATCAACATCGATCCTGGTCAAGTATCCAACATCCTTGGCTGTAACACATCCCCATATCATCAGGCTGCCTCCACCGTACTCAACAGTTTCTTTAATTTCTCGATCCATTTGCCCCCATCAGAGCCCGGTCTATTGACTTGTATCTCATTGCTCCAAATCACCAGTTTCCAATCTTCCATTTTCGTACTTTTTTGCAAACTCGGGCCAACGATTCTTATGATGAGATTGAAGTTGAGGTTTCTTCACCTTTTTTTCTGGCCACCATTCCAGACCTGTGTAATGCGTTCTGCACGGTGCTTGCATGTACGTCTGTGATCTCACCCTTATGAAGCATACGAGCCACATCCACTGCAGTGTTTGTAGCGTTAGAACTGATAGACCTTTTGATGAGCAACTTGTTGACTGATATTTTACCTGGACGTCCACCTTTTGACTTTTGATGAATGGACTTCATTTCATATTCCAGAGACCCCTATTGATGAGCTGGATGATGCTGTGTCTCTTTTCTTGGGGAAATAATCTTCATGGCTGCTCAACCCAGTGACCTTTTGCTTGGAAATCAGCCTAATAACACACTGAGCTATCAGGAAATGTGAGAACAGGTTGTAACTTGTAGTACACAAGAAGAAAGATTGTCCCACCACCAGAAGCAAAACAGTAACAATGCAGTTACATGACTAAAAACTGCAGAACTAAGAAGAAGCTCAATAGCTGACGGTCAAAGTTATGTATGAGATGGTCAAGATGGTTGTCTATAAAATGACAGTAGTCTCACGTTCAAAGCTGTAGTGGATGGTAAGATACGGAAATTCAAAACTTCAAAACATCGTTATCCTTTTGCTTGTCGTTGTAAAATATATTTATTGGAATACAGTTTTAGAACACACTTTCTGCAAAATTCTGCGGTAAAAAGTTTTTCTCATAAATGTCCTGTATGAAGAACATTTGTGGGGTCTATGAATTTGTTCTGAGAAGTAGTATCGCGTCCATTAGATCTTCCTTCATAGATGACCTCACATCTGATCTCATTATTTCCAGGCTAGAGAATGGCGCCTCTGCACTAACTTGGGTTGGTGAGAAAGCGGTGACCACAGGGCAACATCTCTAACAATTTCAGGGTATAAAAGAATTGCCTCCTGCATAGTCCGTTTTGATGAACGGCTGAACTCTTCTACTTCTTTGAAAGCAAGTGAAACATTTTGCTGAAATCTGATCTCTATGGGAGCAGATTCTTTTCCTCTGCGGTAACGCTTTGCCTGCTCCATGTCATCTAAATACTTTTCAAAATTAAACTCCTCATCTGATGAGGCTGAAAATATGGTAGCACTGGCCAGACCCAATTCCTCTTGCTCCTGGCACTGCATTGAACTAACTGGACCAATTTGTTATATATTTTGGGAGTTGGTCCAATTTATTTATTTAACGACCCCCACCAACTCCACAGCCCTGCGTACAAGGGAGGGAATGTTACCTGGCATTTGGAACGCATATTTTGGTAGTTGCTGTGTCGCATTTACAAAGCCCCCAAAATACCAGAACAGGTGAAACCTTCCAGAAATCAACACTCCTTATGGATGTCTAGGGGTGTATTGTGCATTTTGGGCGCACAGGTGTTGCATAGTTTCTTTAAGCGCTGGGCCATGAAAATGGGGGAGGGTTAACACGGTTCCGCCTTTGTTTGTTTTTTTTGGGCTTCATTTTTACAGCATTCGGCACGTTGTATTAGTGATGGGATATATTTACTATTTACTATAAAATTATTCATTTTATTTAGTTTTACGTTTACTCAATACAAATGCGTCTGACATAACTTATTTCTCTGTATATGTAGCTGATTACAAGCTTGTTTTTTGTGGGTTGTGTTGAAGTTGGTACCATTATGCGGTTGATATGACGCTTTGATTGCTTTTTATCAAGGTTTTTGTGAGGTGTTGGCAGTGTTTTGGGTTTTGCTGCTTTTACCCAATAAAAACAGTTTTATTCAAAAGGGAAAGCCTCGCCATAGTGGGAGCCATAACTTGTTTTATTTTTCTGTGAACGGAGCTGTTATAGCAGCTTGTTTTGTGGGATGAGTTGACGTTTTTATTGGTATTTTTTGGGGGGACTTATTTTTAACAGCGCTCACCGTGCAGTATAAGTGACTTTGTTGGATCGATACAATTACGGAAATACCCAATTTTATATAGTTTTTTTTTATGTTGAAGCGCTATAAAGGGGTTGTCTCACTACATTGATCACCTCAGTCCTGTTTTTCTTGGTTTCATTTTGATTTTAGGGGTGTGTTTACTGGCTTATACTAGGCTGCAGTAGAAGCCAGGTCTGTAGCTATAGCAACCAGTGCTAACAGCCTATCATGAGAGATTGAACAGGTCTGTAGCTATAGCGACCTGGGGAGCTGATGCAGCCAATACAAGAGGGGATATCTAAAAATAGGTAGAATACTGTTAATAGACACATATTGGAAAGTGACTTGTTTTTGCAAGATCTTTAACATAAAAAGCAATCCTTATAGTAAAACAATATTTATGCATCGCAGTCTTCCATTTTTTATTTTTCCATATGCAGAGCGGTCAGGACTTTTTTTTTTTTTTTTTTGTACCATTGGTGTATATATGATGTTTTTTGATTGGGTTTTATACCATTTTATGTCCTGCGAGATGAATTAAAATCGAAATTGTGTTTTTTTTTTGTTTTTTTTTAGTTTTTTTTTTAGTTTTTATTTTGTGGTGTTTACCATGTGGGTTAAATCACATGGCAGTTTATAGGTTAGGTTTTTATGAATGCGGCATACTTTATTTTTTTTTATATTTTTGGGGGCGATTCAGGTATTCTGGGAATGGGCATGTTTTTTATTTTGTTTGTGTTTTACTTTTTTTTATTTTAACGTTCTCCATAGGGGACTTGTATCGGTGATCTTCAGACTTTTTTATTTCCAGCCTATCTATAGCCTTTATACATGTTTGGCGCATTACTTGTGCCTACGTTCTATAATGCACGAAATGCACAGCAGAGATCAAATACCGGTCGGGAAATCCCGACTGGTATTTGGTCTTTGTCACGCAGGAGGACGACTTTTGTCCGGTTTGCGGATTGAAGCCGTCCCCCTCCCCCTTCACACCCACATGTTCTGCCTGAAAATCAAGCGGAAGAATGAACTTGTTCTAAGTTTTTCAGACAGCCGGCACCATTCGGCGGAAAATCCATGCAGTGGGGACTGCGGCACGGATGTTCTATTTAACTTATTGTAGAAGGTTGACAGGCGGTTTACAGACGGCTTTCGTATCCGAAAACCATCTGTAAATCCGACTGAAAACCTGTGCCGTGGGGACGGGCCCCATGTCTCCACTGCACAGAAACACACAATTTTTTTTGTGTTTTTCGTTTTCTAAAACCGCTGAAAAAACGACTGAAAATAGCTCCCATAGACTTCTATTGCAAAAACGTCCTGCTGTCTACACTGAATGTTTTTGTTACTGGTTGTTTTTTGAAACATGTTGTGAAAAATGCCAGAGCAGGGCAGAAAATTTAGTATTTTTTTTTTGCCGTGCTTTTTCAATGAAAACCCACCCAGGAGATTGAAGTCAAACCTATAGTGGGTGTTACCACAGATTATACCTTATCAATTCTTTTAACGGACTTTGCCGCTAAAAATCCGTTTGTTTTTTTTTTACAGATTTTTAGCAGCAAAGTCTGTAAAAAAAAAAAAAAAATTGGCGCGAGAACTTTATTGGCGCCAAAATACGTTAAAACTATTTTTAGCGCTGAAATCCGTAACGAGAGATTGAACAGAGTTTGTAGCTATAGCGACCTGAGGAGCTGATGCAGCCCATACAAGAGATATCTAGGAATAGGTAGGACACAACACATGTTGCAAAGTGACTTGTTTTTGCCAGATCTTTAACGTAAAAAGCAATCCTTATAGTGAGAAAACCCCTTTAAGTCAGGTATTTATCTATAGGTTATCTATCCTGCTTGCTTACAGTCGGTTTCCCAGTTTACTGATCCCCTCTGTGCAGCTTTCTTAGCAAGGCTGGGTGGCAAGAGCACAGAAGTGAGCAGTCACCTAGGAAACCAACTGTACACAATCAGGATAGATAACCTGCTGAATCTTTGAAATCAAAATCAGAACAAAAATATATCTGCAAGGAATGTTTTCTTTACGTGAAAAAGACCTTACCATTTTTTTTCCTGTAGATATGGTTTCACTTTCGCAGTGTTCAAGATACAACAGACATTTGGTATTTTGTATTAAGTTGTATGTGTGTTAGCCTTTGAGAACCGTTTACTTGGCAAACTGTGGTCTATTTTGTGGCAGTTTTTGATTTCATTTTTGAGCCTATGCCAAGAGTGAGTATAAAAGGATCAGGAAATATAAAGAAGGGACTTATCCTTCCTGCTGGGTTCTCTTCTGGCTTTGGCTCAAAACACTGCAGTGGCATCGTTCCAAAAAGTGCTGTGTGTAAAAGCTCCCTTGGAGGAGAACTAGAATCCGAACATTACATCTTCGAAGGGATTTTCTCATAATAACGTAACACTTGTCCTGTGTTTACTCTGTGGGGATACTCCACCGTTGCGCTATTTTTCAGATGGGTAGCTGCAGTCTACCGATCAGACACCTATCCTGTGTATTTTTACAGACACTGTAAACCAGTTGGTTCCCCTCCCCCCCCATTCAGCATCTGGGGTCTGACCCCCTATAGTATGCCTTTTTGACAGATGAGATGAATCATTTCTTCATTAGAAGGTAGGTGAGGTTTCCCTCCCCCTCCCCCCACAAATAAATACTGATTTAAGCAAAGATCACATCTGTTTTTATTTTAATTTTTTTTATTCACTTTTTTATTAATCCTGTACCAGGATTAAGGCTTATAGCCGAAACGCGTCGGCCAGTTTACCGCTGTATGTGATCCCGTACTACCTTCAAGCAGGTTGGTGCCATGGCACAAAGTTGTAACTATGTACCCATATGCTGCATATGAGAATTGAAATGGTTTTTAACGGAGCTTTATTAAAGAAATAAGTTTTAAATATATCTACTGTGAGTCCATGCATGGCGAACAACAAGACGCTGAAATCTCGTGGATGCTGGGAATAAAGTCGCTAAAGAGTTAATTACCGGTAGGAGTCTCCGGATCTGCCGCGCATCCTTTATTTGAACACCTGACCACGACTTTTTGGTAAGCTGAAAGCATTCTTTGTGGTGGTGTTTCACCTATGTAAATGATAACAAAATAATGCAGCGCCAAACAAAACTACATTTAGGCAAGATTCACACGGCTTTTCTTAAGCCGTAATTGCGGGACGGATTTTGCCCGCAGCCACGGCTTGAATAAGGGGCGGGGGCGCTGCTCGCCGGCCCCATAGACAATGCATTATTTACAGTGTGTACGCGCCATAAATAATGTGCATGTCACTTTCTCCCCCCCCCGCGGCGGATTCGCCAAGCGGGGGAGGAGCGACGGAATCCATAGTTCTCTATGAGAACTGTGGATTACCATAATGACAGGGACGTATTGGAGCAAATCCGACGCGCAGTACGGCTCCAATCCGCGGCCAAATAAGCCGTGTGAACGAGGCCTTACTCAATAAAATATTTATTGAAAATAAATCAACGCAAATACAAAAATAAACAATGCAGCGGTGCAAAAAAAGTGCCGAAAGTGCTACAGGTAAGTTTATCCCAAATCAAAGTATGGGATAATACAGAAAATATCTATTATATAACAGATGCCAACAGTGCCCACCGGACCACATTGGCTACAACAGGCTCCGTCAGGTTTGCCATTGTAAAGGAAAGTAACCTAGCCTAACTCCGATTACACAAAACCATCACTTGTATAACCACTGTATTCTTTTAATTCCCTATCAGTGTGACAACTCGATGTATTCATGGCCAGAGGTCACATGCACTCAATCTTATTGGCCAAGTCTCCTAGTACTTGTGAACAGTAGCATGATCCATAAGCCTTGCATTTTTTATTTTTCTTGTGCGGTGTGTGTCTGTGTGTTACACAAGAGGTACACACACAAAAAAAATTGCTTTCGCTAGTTATTCATGATTTGACCAGGTGAAATGCAGTCACTTTTCTGGTCCGTGTTTGTCTGATGTGTGTTAATTTTTTTTTTTTTTTTAGTTGTAATATTTTTATGTATTGTATTGTCTATTTGTTGTGGTGTTTGCATAGGACTGAGAATTCTTGGTCACTAGTGCAATGATTGCACGGGATATTTCCAAGAATATACCTAAAGGCTGCGTCCACACGGCAGGCTAAAATACCGGCCGGATTCTGATTAAAAGAATCCGGGCGATATTTTAACATTTACATGGTTTTGGGGGACGGGTCTGTCTGCGGATTCGCCTGTCCCCCTCAACCACTGACATATTCATGTTCTGTCCGAAAAGTTTTTAGGAACGCAGGCGGTCTGAAAAACTGTCTGGCAGAAAATCTGTGTAGTGTGGACTCTCGCACGGATCTTCTATTTAAATAAAGAAAAAAGGTTTACAGACTGTTTTCAAATCCGAAAACAGTCTGTAATACCGACTGAAAACCCTTAGACCATGTCCCCACGGCACGGGTTTTCGGATGGTTTTTCAGCCGGTTTGCGGTTTTTCAGACCGCCTGAAAAACCGTCCGAAAATTGAGCACAATTGTGCTCTATGGAAAACCCGTGCAGCAGTCCCCACTGCACGGGTTTTCCGCCCGACGGTTTTGCCGCCGGCAAAACATTGTAGAAGCACAATCTTCCGTCCGGTTTCCGGACGGAAGAGGTGCTTCTCCATGGGAGAGGGGAGGGCTGTTCTCCGCTCATTGCGGAGAAAAGCCCTCCCCGCTGCGGCCGTGGGGACGGCCGCAAATCAGGACAAATACCAGCTGGCAAGCCGGCCGGTATTTGTCCTATGCCGTGTGGATGCGCCCTTAGCGTGGTGACATGCCCAAAAGGTGATTCTTTCCTGACGGGGTTTCTTTATTTCAACATCCATAATTTCTTTTTTGATATGGCCTTGTTGGTGATCATATTTGTATTGGTAGTCCTATCGATTGCTTTAAGTCAGTGGTTCTCAACCTTTCTAATGCCGTGACCCCGCAATACGGTTCCTCATGTTGCGGTGACCCCAAACCAAAAAATAATTTTGATGGCTACTTTAAAACTCTAATTTTGCTACATGAGGGGTTACATATGTGTCACATACATATAAAGGTACCACTCAGAGCCGTTACATAGATGTAACCTTATACAGGGGACATAGGGGGGTTACATATATGTGACGCCTCTGAGCGGTACCTCTACATGTCACATACATATAAAGGTACCACTCAGAGCCGTTACATAGATGTAACCTTATACAGGGGGCATGGGAGGTTACATATGTGTGACGCCTCTGAGCGGTACCTCTACATGTCACATACATATAAAGGTACCACTCAGAGCCGTTACATAGATGTAACCTTATACAGGGGGGCCTGTGAGTGGTACATGGGGAGTTACATATGTGTGACGCCTCTGAGCGGTACCTCTACATGTCACATACATATAAAGGTACCACTCAGAGCCATTACATAGATGTAACCTTATACAGGGGGCCTGTGATGGGTACTTTGGGGAGTTACATAGTGTGACGCCTCTGAGCGGTACCTCTACATGTCACATACATATAAAGGTACCACGCAGAGCCATTACATAGATGCTTATTACAGCCGGACATGGCTCAACCGGTTACATATGCTGTGTGTGGTCATGACAGGTAACATACTACTTGTCCACATACATATAAAGCTGTCACATCTGAGCGTGTGTTGGAGTTTTTAACACTAATTTACCCTTCGTGAGTGGTACATGGGGGGTTACTATTGTGTAAAGCCTCTGAGCGGTACCTCTACATGTCACATACTTTATAAAGGTACCACGCAGGGGCCGTTACATAATGTAAACCTATATACAGGGGACATGGGGGGGTTACATATGTGTGAACGCCTCCTAAAGCGGTACCTCTACTGTCACATACATATAAAGGTTACCACTAGACCCGTTACATAGATGTAACCTTTTTTGGGGGAGGGGAGGCTGTGATTGGCACATGAGGGGTTACATATGTGACCCTCATGTGCCACTCACAACCCCCCCCTGTGTAAATCATGTGATGGCTGTGTGTGGTACAAGTAACAGGTTAATAACATATTATTTGTACCACATACAGACATAGCATGATGCTATGGATGTGTGTGTTTAACACTAAATTACCTTGCAGCCAGGAACAGCCGTGCCCTACAGTATCAGCGTTCTCTCTGCACTGAGTACGGCAGGGCTGTTCCTGATGCTTGGATACATAGTGTGAGCACGTGATGCACGCACCGCCCACAAGGACCGGCGGGACGCAAGTCCGTGCTCGCCTCAGTGCCGCTCACAGGAGCGGCTCACTGAGCCGCCAATGATGAAGGTAACGGTGCCCACTGCTCCCCCTCCCCTCAGTAATTCGACCCTCCCTGCAGCTGCTTGCATAGTGCGGCGCTCCTCCGCAAGTCCGCAGCACCCAGCTCTCTGTCCTGACGGCGCCCCCCGCAGCTCTTCGGCCGGCGACCCCTGTGTTTTGGTCGTTCGACCCCCGCCGGGGTCGCGACCCACAGGTTGAGAACCGCTGTTTTAAGTAATTAGCCATACTTCTGTTGATGTTTAGTAACTGAAGTAGCAAAGACACAGTCCAAAAAGGATTGCATTTGCCTTATACACCGCCTCAGAAAAACTGGGGTTGGGGAGTGTTCTTTTAAGTTGAATTTGTTGAAAGTCGGAACCAAATAATTTTACATGTAGGTGTGAAATTTTTAGGGGGGTATATTTTTGGGGGCCCCTCAAACAGGTATGGGTCCCCTCATAGGCAATGGGTCCTCCATGTAGGTAATGGGCGGGTATATGTCCCCATACGGGGAATGGGCATGAAGGTCCCCTAAAAGGGCGGGTATAGATGGGGCTTATTAAAAAAAAAAAAAAAAACCACCTCGCCTCCCAGGTTACCCCACCCCTGTTCTTCTGGCAGAGGGCGGGAGGTCAACGGGGGGCGCAGGCACTGATGACATTGCACGGTGCCCTTTCCAAATCCGGGAAAGGCCAAGGGCTGTTTTTCAGCCTTCCGGGGTTCTATTTCGGGGGCGCCCTTTCTCCGCAATCGATCTTCCCCTGTATGGGTTGGGAGGATCGCTACACCAAGGGAACCCCCCGGTGCCCGGGCCATGGCAGTGCCGGACGCGGACCAGAGTAGCGGGATGCCTCCCGAGTCGCCAGCTGCGAAAACATGATGGCGCCTGGGCCACAGCAGGGCCCGGACGCTGTCGGTTGTCCCTGGCTTGCATTGTTCCAGTCCCCGTTCGTAACTAGGGGACAGACGTAAGTCGGAACGACGTAAGTCGGGGACTGCCTGTACACAAACTAAATGCTTGTAAATGCTCACCATTGCTCAGAAGAAGTTACCTATTATTATTGCTGTTTTGGGCAGCTCTGTTCGTAAACCAAAAAACCCTTTTGTATTACCATAATTGCAACAGCCAAGAGAAGATACTTAGCTGAATTGCTTTTCTAAGTATATAAATGTCAAGTTGTTTTTTGTTTTTTTTTGTCACTCTCCACCCAATCAAAACAAACTATAGAAGACTTTTATTTGTAATATTTTATATGTAACCCAAAATGGTGCCATTAAAAATATAACACACTAAAAATAAGCCTTCAGTGAAAAATGTAAATGTTGGCCTGGCCTTAACGGGTTAATAATTACCGTTAAAGCCGACCAGAATATAAGCCGAGGCACCTACTTTTGCCACAAAAAACGGGAAAGCTTATTGACTCGAGTATAAGCCTAGGGTGGGAAATGCAGCGGCTACTGGTGAATATCAAAAATAAAAATGGATACCAATAAAATTACATAGGCAGTTTAATGTCCCCCATAGGCAAGTTATAGGCAGGTATAGGTCCTCATAGGCAGGGTATAGGCAGGTCTAGTTCCTCATAGACAGGCTATAGCAGGTATAGGTCCCCATAGGCAGGTATATGCCCCCATAGACAGGTTATAGGCAGGTATAAGTCCCCCTAGTCTGGTTATAGGAAGGTACAGGCAGGGTATAGGCAGGATTTTAAAACAAAAACAAACACCTTGATCCCCCATTGCTCCACCTACCAGCCGCTCCGTCTTCTCGGCAGAGAGCACGTGATGCCTGTGCCGGAAACTCCGGACAGCCGCAAGTCGCCCGGAGTCCACTGCGGAGCAGGGAGCTCTCGCTCTCTGCTCCGCAGTGGTATCTCTTCACCTGTATGCGCTCCGGAGTAGTCGCATACAGGGGAAGAGCTCGTCGACAGTGCTTGGGCCCCCGCAGTGCCCGGACACTGTCGGCTGTACTCAGCATTCAGTAATATGCGCTCCCTGAGGAGTCGCATATAGCTGAAGCGTCCCTGTCTGCACTCGCCCGAGCGCCTACAGTGAATAGAGTATAAGCCGAGGTCGGATTTTTCAGCACATATTTTTTATGCTGAAAAACTCTGCTTATACTCGAGTATATACGGTACATTGGTAAACCGTGACGTCTACCAAATGTAACTAGAAATTGAATTTTACAGCTTTTTAAAATGCAATGAAAATACTATTTATAAAATAGGCTATGTTCACACGGCTTAAAATGGGACGTATTTCAGTCCGTACTGCGCGAATTACGGCTGGAATACGTCCCAGGCATTACGGTAATCCACAGTTCTCATTTAGAACCATGAATTACGTCTCCTCTGCCTGCTCGGCTAATCTGCCGCGGGGGGAGATAAGTGACATGTCATTTTCTAGCGGCGTATACGCGCCGCTAGTAATGATAGTCTATGGGCCGGCGAGGTGACGCCCACCCTCCGCCCCTGTCCACACGCCGTAATTGCGGGGCGTAGTTACGCCCCACAAATAAGCCGTGTGAACATAGCCCAAAGGCCTAAAGAGGTTAAATCCTTCCAATGCAGCGGAATCTGGGGTAATACATTAATGCTCCTACAGAGCCTATCCGTTAATTAAGGTGTGTTAGGAAATGCAATAAAATGTTGGTAAGAGCTGCCCCGTTTCCTCACCATATGTGTAGATGATAGACGTACACAGTGCATGTGTTGGTGCAGTGTGCAATTGAATTGAGAAGCTAGTAGACGACTACATGTCTTAGTAGTTTACGAAGCTTCATGCTCTTAAAAATATGCCTGGAATGCTTCACTTCCTGTCCCCATTTGACTCTTTCTAATTCAAAAGCTTTACTGAAATTCACTTCCTGTAAAGAATGTTTATATCGTTTGATTTGTGATGCATATGGTATGAATAATACAAACATTTGGGGTGTATTTTATATATAGATCTGTACATAATTATATATCATATTTATGTATTTAATCAATACAGTTTTAAGGTACCCAAAATTTACTGTTGTCATTTGGGATCCTCCTTTTGCAGTATAGCTGCTTTCTTCAGTTAGAGGTTATCTCACTACAGTGGTTAACTTTCAATATGTACGGAAAGGTAAATGAAGGCTAATACTAAATATATTGGCTGGTCATAAGAGATTTTAACTGCTCTGAATGCACACAAGTGTCCTTAGCTCCAGGGCTGTGGAGTCAGCAAGCCAAAGCCCTGACTCCGACTCCCACTCCCTCATACAGGGCGCATGTTTAAGTGATAACTTTACTGTAGTAAAATGGTAACATCAGGCTTTTTATCACCTTATGATACAGTAATCAAGCTATTCAGGTAGAACAGACACTGACAAGCAAAAGGGTAACAATGTTTTGAACTTTTGAACACTTTTGGGTAGAATTGAAGAAAAAGCTGTATTTGTATCCCAAGTCCAGTGTGCACCAACATTGGGAATGTGTAGAAGATACCTGGGATGTCACATTCATGTATAACATATGTAAGATGACTGTATGTAAAATTACAGTAGCCTCATGTATAAAGCTGTAGTGGATGGTGAGATATGGAGCCTGAAAGTCACAAGTTCAAAACATTGTTACCCTTTTTTGCTTGTTAGTGTAAAATATTTTTATTGGATATGACTTTAGAACACAAAAAAATTGTAAATATGCAAAACCCTGCAGGAAAATATTTGGAGTCTCTGAATTTGTTCTGAGAAATAGTATCGCCTCCATCAAATCCTGCATACATGACCTCACATCTGATCTCATTTCCAGGCTAGAGATCGGCCTCTCTATACTAACTTGGGTTGGGGGCAAAGCGGTGAACACAGAGGTAACCTATCTAACAATGTCAGGGTATAAAGAAACTGCCTCAGCCACAGTCAGGTCTGATGAATGGTTGAACTCTTCTACTTCTTTGAAAGCAGGTGAAGCAGTTTGCTGAAATCTGTCTGTTATGGGAGCAGAATCGTTTCCCCTGGGGCAGCGCTTTGCCTGCTCCTTGTCATCAATTACACTCCTCATGTGATAAGGCTGACGATATGGGAGGAGGAGCCCTGGCCTGACCCAATTCCTCTTGCTCTTTACAATGCATTGAACTAGCTGGGCCAACTTATTATTTATTTTAGGAGTCGGTCCATTTTATGACGACTCCAACTCCTGCAAAATAGGCTCCGACTCCATAGCCCTGCTTAGCTCCCTTACTGATCACACAGAGAGCAGGGATACAGTCCAAAATATAGGCAACAGCATATCCAAAATCCTCCCTTAAAAGATTATAATAAAACATACTCCAAAAAAGTGCAACATTTCAGCTCAGTTGAGCTTCTCAGCATCAGAGAGTCACGAGTGATGTCCCCATGCTCGGATAAAGCGGAATCTTTAAGGGTATGTTCACACTGCGTAATTGTGGCGCGCATTTCGCCACGTATTTGAGCTTTAATACGGCCGAAATGCGTGCCGCAATTACAGTAATTCATAGCTTTCAGAGAACTATGAATTACGTCTAGTCTCCCATGCCGTACAATACAATTGCTTACGCGCCGGAGCTACTGCAAGTTAATGGGGCCATCCATGGACCGGCCCTCTGTGTTTTAGAAGTAGGCGCTGGACAGCACGTACTTCTAAAACACACAGCGTGTTGCGGCACGTACAGTACATGCCCCATTACGTCGTGTGAACATACCCTAACAAGATTTCGATTTTTTTACCTGTGATAAGAATTTTCTCTCCTTGGAGCTCTGTAGCTTTGTTTACTACAGATTAAATCTCCTGCATTTGTTACTATAATGCTCTGCTAGTTATAAAGAGGCTAAATATTGTAATCACTTCTGTAGACCCACCCACAGCCTGACCAGGTAGCACAAGTCTGAAGCTTTCTGTGAAGCAGAACGGTTAAAAAAAAAAATAAAATTTAAGTTCATTGCATTGGCATTATATTGACCAGAGTAGACAAAATGCCACGGCTATGACAATGTCTTATAACTATATCCTGTGCCTATGTCTTACAGGTTGCCATAAAATTAGCAATTTGCTTTTTTCAGATACTGAACAGTCATCTATGTAGTAAATTAATCTTTGACAGCTTTAGAATTGGGGAAGAGAAGGTGACATGGTGGTTTGCTTTAGTTTAGAGCAAGGCAAATCTCGAGAGCCCGTTAGCTAGCACTCCTAGCGCTATGTCCTTATTGTCTAAATTTTGGTTTATTTTCCGTTCATCTGTGTTAGCATGTTAATGTTCTGGCTAAAATAAAAATTTTCAAACCAACTCCTCAAATCTGAAATTGTCCGCTAGCATAGTGTAAGCGGTATATTCCCAAGAGTTGCATATTATATAGGACTTGCAGATTTTCTGCCTCCTCATCTGAAATCCGTGCTTACGTTTTCAGCACTGACGTTTTCACCACCTGAATGTACTAAGTGTTTTCACGTTTTAGTACATGTATTTGATATATAAATCATATTCCATGTTTCCATTAACCAAAAAACTAAATCTGTTCATTCTAATGTGTGTTGTAAATTTATTTTCTAATCTCATTGCTTTTGTTCTCCTTCTTGCAGAAAATGCGGTGAGGGTACGGGTCTGAAAGTCTACAAGGGCACTTGAGGTAACTCCTGTAACCTAAATATTGTTGGTGTGAAATACTCATTTGTTATATGCTTGGCTTCACTCCAAAACTTCTTGTACATCTTCTGAAACGGCCCGTACAATGCAAAGTTGTTTAAGCGATGACTGCTCTTTGGCAGCTAAGCTTCATCAGATTTCCCTTTAAGGTTTTTCACTTTTCTAAATTTAGAACGGCTTGCTTATAGAAAACTCTTTTTAAAAAATGTTTCTTAGATAGATAGTTTTGTGAGCGTAATTTAACTGAATAGTGTGTATGAAAAAGAATGTATCATGGCACAGTGTTCTAAAAAAAAAGGTCAATGTGTGTGGGGAAAAAAGTTGCTAGTAGTATAATGCTGTACCGTGTTAGCCATAGAAAGTAGTAGAATAGTGAAGAAATCAGGCGATATCTTTTAGAGGCTAACTGAGTATATTTGATAGTGAGCTTTCGAAAGTACTAGCTCTCTTCTTCAGACTGATGTTATACAACAAACTGAAAATACACAGACTTTTTACACACAAAAGACATGGATCTTCAAAGGATCTTAGAATTCTTAAAAATAACAAAATGCGAAATATAGGTAGAGCAGTTATTTACAACCGGTCAAGAGATACAGTCTGGAAACTTGTGAGGCGTAACGGGAGGGATCAGTAATTATTTCTCTTATCTCTATATGCAATCAGGGGAGATTTGTTGCTCTCACAGTTCACATATAGTTTGACATGAAGCTGGCATGAATATTTTAACCCATTTTGCAGAGTTTTAAATTTTTGCATTTAATTTATATTCCCATTCCTTCCTCTCCCTCTGAGTCTTAAAATCTCCCATTAAGATCGTAACCTGTAAATCTTCCATGGAGTGATTTTCTCCAGAGAAATGTGCGGCCACTGGCAGATCAGTTCTGCTGTTGTTAATGGTGAATCTGTGTGAATTCATGCGCTGACTGAGTCTCTGCCCTGTTTCCCCCACATAGAGGCCTGTGGTAGGACATTGCACACACATGATTAGATACACCACATTGGAAGACCTGCAGGAAAATGTCCCCCTAATTCTGTGCACCTGCTGTGACTGTGGGACAGGTACACTGTCAGCGGTGTGGATGTGCCTGCAGGTCTTGCACCTGTTCTGCAGGCAGGGTGAGGTGCCATTTTCAGTTGGGGCCTTCAGGGCACTCCGGACAATAATGCGCCGCAGGTAGGAAAAAAAAAATGGGGGAAAAAAAAATACTCCCTGTACTAAAAAAAAAAAGTCAATATTGGTGTGAACCAGTGAATTTATGAAGTGTATTATATTTTTCTATGTAATCACCCCTACCAACTATATTTCATCACATCTACATATTAGTGCTTATATTCCTTGTAAAAATACATTTCTATTTATTTGGAGCTACTTATCTTGCACTGATCTGTGACAAACTGAGTCGATCATAACGTAGTTAATGGTTGTACCAACCGATAAGGGAGTTATCTCTGCTAAGATTCGCTCGAATTAGGGCTTCTTCCATCACAATTATTTTCTGTTATTGTTCCCTCCCACCCCCACTCCGACAATTTCTTGACAGTAGCTTTTAAAACTGCGGGGTTATTTTCGATCTTTTCCCTCCCCTTTTTAATTCACTAGGCCACTGTGGATAGTGAAAGAGCAGCTTCTTGATAAACTACCATCATGTCTTCATGTATGTTTTTTGTTTTTTTTGGTTTTTTTTCTATTGCCTTGTTTTGGTCAGTAAAATTTTTCTGTGCAATGCTCTAGTTTTGTTAGCTTACTGTCCTCGCTGATCATTAAATGTGTTGAAATGTTTTTATGCCCTCAAATGTTGTACGTTGCGGGGTAGAAAGTTTTGAAGTCTGTGAATGTTGATAATATTGTGTAAAGAAAATGAAAAAGTGTATTCGGGAAAAAAATTTCTTTGGGAACAATAGAATTAATTATTTTGTACTGAAATTTTTGGGCAAACTTTGTGAACGGTGGGGATGGAGGGAGATACGTCGAGTGTCAGTAAGGGGTTAATTTCTTATACTGAAAAATGAGAGCTGAGCTCTGATTGGTTGCTTACCATGTGCAAATTTTGTCTACTAGCAACAAATTAGAGTTTAGGTTCTTTTTCGTTAAGAAAAAAAAACCCTTACGACATGACGTACCACCCGACCCCCGCCCCCCCCACGGCAAGATCGCGGGATGCCAATCGGTTTTTGGGGTTTTTTTTTTTTTTGGGTTTCCCAGTACACTTTTTTAAAAAAAAAAAAAAAAAAGTAAAACATGAAAAATAAAATAAAATCCATACACCGCCCTTTTCCCCTTTACAAACACCAATCGCCCCAAGAAAGATTAAAAATAAAGTTAACATATTTGGTATCGCCATGTCCGTAGCGACCTACCCTATAAATGTCATGTTAATTAACCTGCTCGGTGAACGCTGTTTAAAAAAATAAATAAATAGAATTGTGTTTTTTGTTCATCCGCAGCACATAAAATAAAAAAAAAAGGATAAAAAAGAATTTAATCGACAAGTTGTACCAAATTAAAACTTCAGTTCATCCCGAAAAAAAAATTTTCTTACCAGCTCGTATATGGAAAAATAAAAGTTATGGCTTTTAAAATAGCAATGCATAAATATTGTTTTACACAATAAAAAAAAAACTTTTTTAAGCATTCAATAAAAAAACTATATAAATTGAAAATCGTCGTAATCGAGGGACCCCAGGAAAAACTAACTTGTCAGTATACTGCTCGGTGAGGCTGTTTAAAAAAAAAAAAAAATACTAGATTGCAGTATTTTTTTTCACCCTCCGCCCAAAAATGGATTTAAAACCAATCAAAAAGCCTTGTACCCAATAAAAACGTCAACTCATCCCTCAAAAAACAAGCTGCTATACAGCCCCAAACACAAAAAATAAAAAACTTATGCTGTCAGTATGGCGAGCTGGGGTTTTGGGTAAGCCAAAGTCCCGACCCGACTCCTCAATTTTCCCCTAACTCCCATCCGACCCCCTCATACATATAATAAAATTTAATTTTAAGCTTTTTATCATCCTTATGATACAATAATCAAGCTATTTGGGTAGAATATAAAATATAGTTTTGGAACAACTTTGAACACAAAAAAATTTTTAAATTGCAAATATCAAACGTCAGTAAGTGGGGAAAAAAAAATTTTTCACAAAAACGCCCCTGAAAAACATTTTGGAGTCTATGAATTTTTTTCTGAAAAAGTTTTCCCTCCATGGGGACCCTCTTTCATAGATGCCCTAAATCTGATCAAATTTTATTTTAAGGCTAGAGAACACCTCTCTACACAATTTGGGGTTTGGGTGGAAAAGCGTGACCACAGGGCAACTCTCTAACAATCTCGGGGTATAAAGGAATTGCCCATGCACAGTCAGTTTTGATGTCGGTTTGAACTTTTCTACTTTTTTGAAGAAGGGAAAAAATTTTTTCCCTAAAATACAGTCATTGTTTGCTGTGGGAGTGGAATCTTTTTCCCTGCGGCAACGCTTTCCCTGCCCCCATGTCATCAAATACTTTTCAAATTTAAAAACTCTTCATCTGATGAGGCGAAGATATGGCAGAGCACTGCAAAAACCCTTTTTCCTCTTCTTGGCATCCGTAGCCCCTCATCCTAATTGCTACCTCATCAGAGCTTTTTTTCCTTTTATTAATCTGTTGTCACCACAATATACGTGACTTGGGCCCCCACATAAACAGCTGCCAAAAAAATTTTTATTATCTAATAACAGTGTCTCTTCCTTTTCATTGAAGCAGAAATGCCATCTGCTTTAAAGCCCCCCTTTTTGGGGATAGGCAAAAAAAGCAATTCTTCCCTCCTTAAAAAAAGTTCCAGGAGTTAAATCCTCATTTGTTTTTTTTTTAGCACTGTAAATGGGTGTTGAACATTTCCTTTAATTCAGCCCCTGTGTCCATTGCCCTTTCATTTAAATCCCCTGAGGGGGGGCCATCCACAAAAAAGGGGTTTTCAGCTAAATTTAATCGTTCAATCATCAAATAAGTATCCCCCCCGAGTGGCTTGATTACAACCCCCTTTCCCCCCAACGCCCTTTTCAAGATAAATCAATTTTTGGGGTTGGGGGCGCAAACCCAAATTTCCTCCCCTTTGCCAATCAGATTTTGCATGTCCCTCTTGCAGATTTTTTATCGCCAGCTGCATGTGTGCACGCACAGCGCATTTTGAAAAAAATGACAAATTTTTGAAGCAGCTCAGAAAGATCTAATTCTGAGTATCATGTTGAGGTTCTTAGGAAATATCGTTTTTTCCTCAGTTACAAGCAGGACCTGGCCTTCCTCTCGCACATACTGAACCAAAGTTTTCTTCTAACTGTTGTTCACCTTCCCTTTTTCCATTCATCAGTTTAAATTTTCGTGTTTTTTGAAGCATTGTCGTTACAAAGCAAGAATCTGTTCTTTTTTGATTCAAATCTTGCAGAACATTTCCCCTAAGGCCTGGGGAAACTGATGGTGATGAGCTTTAGTGCCTTTCTGCCACGTCTTGGTAACAAATTTTTTGTTTCACAACAAATCGAAATTTATAGCAAAATATTTTTACTCGTGCGGTGCAGGCATCCCTTTTTAAATATTAAAAACGTCTCTGAGAATCTTTTTTTAAAATCTTCTTCTTTTGGGTTTAAAAGGCTTCTTCAATCACTAATTTTTCAAAACTTTCTCTTTCCAGAGAAAACACCAAGTTTTGGGGGCCATTCTCCCTTAAAAGCTGTAAAAGCTGGGCGAGCAAATAAAGAAAGGTAACCCTCCTTTACAACAAGCGTATACTGTCTTTTAAACCATCTGCTGTCATTGTTACGTAAATTTTTTTCACTTTCAAAATATCTTGTTACTGAGTTTGAGGGCACTCTTTCTCCTCCTTTGCCTGGCGGGAAGTGCTGGGGGACTGTTTTTTGGTGTCATTGATCCTTCTCAGTCACAGATTTAAAAATTCTGGGGGGGAAACGGTTTAAATGTTTTTTAGATTGGGGCTCTTTTAGGACGTTTTTATCGCTTCCTGAATATGCATGATTTAGACATCCAGCATTTGTTTTCATCGGGCACTTATCTTTCCTGACGCAAAAAATTTTTTTTATCTTCTTCAGTGTGAAAAGCTCAAAGACAGCTGATTCATAGGAAGCTTTGAAATTTTATAATAATATAAATTTGTCCCAAAAGATTTTTTTCCATGAAAAAAAAAAAAAAAAAAAAAAAAATATTGTAACTCGAAAAAATAGCGAGTAAACTTTGGTAAAATAAAACAAACTTTGCAAAATCAATAGTCAGATATGTCTGACAAATAAAAAGTTTGTAATATTGTTTTTTTAGAACTTTTATGCTAACTTTTTAGTTCAGGGGTTTTTTCTGGATACGGGGCCGATGTATGAAAAAGGTTTGGTCAAAACTTTTTTTTGTTTGCCCATGAACCAAAACAGAGCCTGCTTAATTTCTCCACGCCAAAAATAAAAGGGGGGCTTGATTGGTTGCTATGGGCAACAAAAATTCACACCTAGACATTTTTTTATACATCAGGCCCTGGGGGTTTTAATCATACTGCTTCACAGTTGCAAAGTGAAACTACTAGCAGTGTTTGGCAAAAACTTTTTAAAAAACAGACTTTCTCACAGTGTGTTTTGTATTTCTAAATATGAAAGTTAGAAAACAGTTTCCCTCCTTAAATCATGATAGCATTAAAGCCCCAGACACTATTCCCCCAAACAAAGCTAGGGGAAGCAAGAAAACACAGAAGCATACAGAGAGAACATAACTGGGCAATGATTTATCAAGTTTATTGAAATTTTGATATGCTAAGAAGTACTTTCCCTTTAAAAGGGGTTTTTTCAGTACGATTTCACTGGTGACAAGCAGTCACTCTGTCTCCTCAGGTTTGGGTGGGTCTCCAGCAGTGAATTTGCAATATTAATTTAAAACCCCTTTTTCTGACAGAGCAGGAAATTTTGTTCTCCAACACAATTACAGTAAACAAGCTTTCCAGTCCTCACAGTCAAAACTTTTATACTTTACTTACTGCAGATAATGGTGCTAAAACCTTGTAAATTTTCTCAGAATCGCCCATCATTCCCTGGGGTGAGGTTTCCTTTAGCTAATCAGATAACAGCTTTTGGATGCAGGTTACCAAAAGAAACCGTGTGCAGTGAGAGACCTGCAACTGTCAAATTTTATGACTGAAGTAAAATCACTGACCAAAATATTTACAAAAAGTTGTCTATAACAGTCCCTTTTTTGTAGTAAGCAAACTTTTAAACCTGTTTTCTAGCAATCTGTGATATCAGCCATTCCTCCCCGTGCTTTTCTCTGATCGTAGCAAGAACTTCACAACTAGCTTCAAAAGTGCAGCACACATTCATTTTAATTAAGAGCCTAGTGCTTATAAAGGGGAAAAGAGCAGACCTTTACAGGACATTTCATTTTTTTCACAAATTTATGAAAAATATATTTGCACATCTCAAAAAACAAACTGGACCAATTATTTAAAAATTTTGGGGGTCGGTCGGTTATTTATTCCGACTCCACCAAAATGGGCACCGACTCCACGACTCCGACTCCACAGCCCTGCTATGGCGATGCGTGTTTTCCTTTTGGAATAAAAATGTTTTTTATTGTGTAAAAGCAGTAAAACGCAAAAAATTTGGATATGTCTGTAATCGTATCAACCTGCTGAATAAAGATAGTATGTCATTTTTTTGACCGCTGTAAAAAAAAAAAAAATCACTTCCAGCATTGCTGTATTTTGTTCAAAATGCCTCAAAAAAACCTCAGTGATCAAAGCATTATATGCCCCCCATAATGGTACCAGTAAAAACGTCAACTCATCCCAAAAAAACAAACCCATAATCGGCTCCCTATACATAAAAATGAAGTTATGGTTATCAGAATAGGACATTAAAACGTAATTTTTTTTTTTTTTTAAAAACCTATTTTGTAAAATTAATAAAACATAAGCTATTTAAAATTTTTAAATTGTAAAAGACCCCCTATAAAGTTATGCAGTCATTGCACTCCGGGAAAACGCTGTAAAATTTTAAAACCCCAAAAAATCAATGGTGGAACTGTGTTCACACCTACCCATTTTCATGGCCCAATGCTAAAAAAAAAAAAAAAACAACCCAAAAAACTATGGAACTCCTGTGCACCCAAAATGCACAATACACCCCTAGATGAGATTCATGAGGGGTGTTGATTCCAAAATGTGGTGACTTATGAAAGGTTTTACCTGTTCTGGTACTTTGGGGGCTTTGCAAATGCGACACAGCCCCACCAAAATCTGTATTGCAAAAGCTAAATAGCGCTCCCTCCATTATACGCCCTGCCATGCGCCCAAGCAGCAGTTTATATAGGGTATTGCAGAACTCGGAAGAAATTGCGTAACAAAATTTGCAGTGCTTTTTTAAAGATTGTAAAAATTTTAAACATCTTCAGCTAAAATTGAAGATTGTTGAGGAAAAAAAATTATTTTCACAGCCTAACACTAAAAAAAAAATTGTGAAACACCTGTGAGGTCAATATACTCACTACACACCTGAATACATTCCTTAAGGGCTGTAGTTTCCAATATGGGGTCTTTTTAGGATGTTCGCACCTAGGGTATCGGTAAACCTGAAATGGCGCCTAATGAAAATGAGACCCAGAGTCCGGTAGGTGCTCCTCCTATTCTGAGGCTTGTGGTTGAGCCAAATAGTGTACTAAGGCTATATATGGGATATCTCTGAAAACATCAATCTGGGGAATCAATATTAAGTTGCATTTCCCTGGTCACATCTGGTTCTTGTGAAAAATGGATAAAAATTGAAAATCTGAAAAAGTTACATTTTGAAATGTCACCTCCATTTTGCTTTAATTTCTGTGAAACACTTAATGAGTTAAAGGGGTTGTCTCGCTACAAGGATTGCTTTTTTTATGTTAAGATCTTGCAAAATTAAGTCACTTTGCAGTATGTCTCCATTAGCAGTGTCCTACCTATTCCTAGATATCCAGTCTTGGATGGGCTGCAGCAGCTCCTCAGGTAACTATAGCTACAGACCTGGCTTCTACTGCAACCTTGTAGAAGCCAGTAAACACGCCCCTGAATTCAAAATGGAAACAGGACTGAGGTAAGATGAATCAATATAGTGAGACAACCCCTTTAATAAACTTCCTAAACGCTGTTTTGAATACTTTAAGGGGTGTCGTTTCTTAGATGGAGTAATTTATGGGGCTATCTGACATACAAGCCAATCAAAGGCACGTCAGAACTGGACTGGTCCCTAAAAAAAAAATTTATATTCCAAATTTTCTTGAAAATGTGAAAGTTACTACTAAATTTCTAAGTCTCCTAATGTAAAAAAAATTACGAAATGATGGCAATCTACAGTAGACATGTGATTGATCCTAGTTATAAACTATTTTGAGTAGAATAACTGTCTTACATGCAGACATTTTTTGAAGTTTGAAAGCAGTAAATCTTTCATGGTACTTTTTTATTTTTCACAAATAAACACTTTTTGTGTCAATTTCTTACTGACGTAAAGCACAATGTGTCACGAGAAAACAATCCCTGAATCACTTGGATAGGTAAAAGTGTCAAAAAGTTATTCGCACATAAAGTGACACATGCCAGATTTAAAAAAATGGGACTCTGTCATGAAGGGCAAAACTGGCTCCGGCGTTAAGGGGTTAAATTCTGAAATAGGTGCTGGCAGTTGTGAACTATTTTCTTTGTTGAGGATAGAAGCTTCTTTGGGATCTCATACAGTACAGAGTGTACAGGAAAAAAAAACAAGATGTCCTAATCTGGTTTTCAACAAAGCAGATCATCCAGATACAGGTAAAGAGCGGTAATGGATTGGAGAGAGGTGCTTCTAGGTCTCTAGTTAGTGCATATACTTAAAAGGGTTGTCTTACTACAAGGATTGTTTTTTTAAAGATTTTTAACATAAAAAACAAGTCACTTTGTGTCCATTAACAGTCACACCTATTCTTAGATATCCCCTCTTGTATGGGCTACATCAGCTCCTAAGGTCACTATAGCTACAGACCTGTTCAATCTCTCATGATAGGCTGCCAGCACTGGTCGCTATAGCTGCAGACTTAGTGCCCTTAGCAGCTCGTCACTGCCAGGTAGTAGTAGCCAGTAAACACGCCCCTGAATTTAAAAATGAAGCAGCGAAAACAGGATCAGTGCTGCACTCTTCATGCTGGATGTTAGTACACTATCGGCAATGTAAGGCCACTTTCACATCTCATTTTTGGACTCTAGTTCATGGTATCCACCAAGATACTGCAAAAATGGATCCTAATGGAGGCCTCGACGGGCCCCTTCAATATTACTAGCAATCATTACGATTTAGCTAATGTATGCCGGTTGTGCATGGGACAAAAGCTTGGTAGGCTCTGTTTTTGTTTCAGATGCCAAAACTGTGTTTGCTAAATAGGGCAAACATAGTCCAATTAGGGCTACGTTTATCCTATTGAAGTCTGTGGATCTGTTCCCACCCCTCCATGATATCCATTGGAATAAGGTTTTGCTGTATTTTTATTTATTTTATTAATTTTATGTATCGCTATTATAATTCAGTGTCTTACAGAGATTGTCATTATTCACATTGGACCCTTTCACCCAGGGGCTCATAATATAATCCCCAGACCTATTCATATACTTTTGGCAAGTACCCAGAGAAAAACGCACGCAAACAGAGAACATACGTACCTAATGTAGATGTCCTTGGTGGGATTTGAGCCACGGACACCAACACTGCAAGGAAACTGTGCTGACCACTTGGCCACCCTCAAATGTGAAATTAAGGTGGCATCTGATGTTTTGTGTGTATAAGAACCTAACCGCTTAAGCCCCAGGCCTGAAAAGGTCTTAATCACCAGCATAGTTTTTTTTTTACTTTTTGCCTCCTTGTTTCAACAGTTGTAACTTTTTTTTTTTTTTTTTTTTAAACCTTGTGTTTTATGTGGGAAAAGTTGTAATTTTGTGGGGCATAGTTTTTTTTTTTAAAACCTTTTTTACATAATTCACATTTCACACTAACCTGTTAAATTTTTTTTTTTTTTTAAATAATAATCCCATGAAGGGATAACGATTGTACTTTCCCCACCCCTCCCCCTTAACTCATTGTAATGTATAAGCGTATTCATTTAAGCTAATACAATACTTTTGGTGTTATAATGAATAGTGCAGCAATCAGACAGCGCAGCACCCAGTGTGTCCTGAATGCAGGCTTCCTATGTAGACAGCGCTGCGGCCACTTTAGTTCCCAAGGGCTGGCTGTATAGACATTTCCCAGGCTCCATCATGTCGCCGGGAGTCCTGATCATCCAAAGGAGCAGGCGAATGCCCTTTGATTTATGCTGTGGTCACGGACCACGGCAATCAAAGGGTTAAATGCCATGGATCGTAGGTTTCCTCCACTTCCCGGCGCTTACATACACTACTCTAGGAACAAAGCTGTTACATACAACTCTGTTACTAGTGTAGCTGAGGCGCTGGGAGCTTAAGCTAGTGGGCAGTCGTTAACGAGGTAAAGCCCGGAGTATGAACTGTATTTACTAATAGCAAATAAAATGTGGAGTTTTATTCTGACTTGGATGTGGCGTTGAAATATTTCTTTTAGATCCATGTAACTTTCAGTGCTTCCCTGTGTTTTCTAAAAATACGAATCCCAGGGTATATTGCTGTGCTTTGTTCCTTCCTTCCCACCTTAGTCTCAGTACATGCCGGGGGGGGGGGAGAGGTCCAACAGCATGTAGCATCAAACGCCGCCCTGAAGAAGTCAAAGTTGTTTGGTCACATGATCTCCTGGGCTGCATACAGAGCCGTTTCCTGTGTGTACAGCCTGCAGAACTGTTTCCAGTCATCGGACATCTGCTAGAGAACTGCAGGAAGGCCAGAGAATTTATTGCAGATATATTACAAAAGTGGCAATTTTATTTTTTTACTTTTCCTGCTAGGCCACCTTTTTTCAAATCTTTGCACACTTTCCAACATTTATTCTCCTTTTCTCATAGAACATGAGGATATTTTTTTTTTTTTATATAAATTCTTTACTTAAAGGGGTTTTCTCACTACAAGGATTGCTTTTTATGTTAAAGATCTTGCAAAAATAAGTCAGTTGGCAATATGTATCCATTAAGAGTTTCCTACCTATTCCTAGTTCTCCCCTGTTGTATGGGATGCATCAGCTCCTTACAGCTACAGACCTGTTCAGTCTTTCATACTAGGCTGTCAGTGCTGGTTGCTACAGCTACAGGCCTAGCTTATACTGCAGCTTAATAGAAGCCAGTAAACACGCCCCTGAATTCAAAATGAAAACAGGACTGAGGTAGACGAATCAGAGACAACCCCTTTTAAATCCATGTTCAGCTGTACTCAGAACTCCCATAGAACAGAATAGTGAGTCATGCACAAGCACGACCAGCTCTCCATTTTGAGCCAATACTTTCGGGGGTCCGTTCTCTAGATGCCAAAGAGATGGAATCCTCATATGTCAGATCAATATGTCATCAAAGTCTATGGTGGGAACACCCCACTACTGTAGCCCTCTAATAAAAGTAAGTTAATTCCGCGGTTAAATGTTCATTAGGTTTTGAACTTTGCTGGGAAAATCATCCTTTGAAGTGTCAATGGTGAAATTCACAGAATCTCTACTCCATGATTGGCATGTAGTCGTTTTAAAAATCTAAATTGTTCACACAAATTGTATGCCAGAATGCGCTTAATCGCCCCTTATAGCTTTCAATTGTTTTCAATGGAAATACATACGTAAATCAAGCATTTTACATATACATTTTTTACCATTTAAATCAAAAGGGTTTGCAGAATAATCACCAAAAACACATTTGTTACTTATGTATAAATGTGTGAACAGGGAAAAAACATAAAATTTCATTCTGATTTATCTTGACGTTTGCTTGTATCTTTCAGCATATTTTTTTTTTTTACACTATGTGACCACAGACTAAATCAAGACAGACTTTTTCCCTTTGTGTAATGTGGTCTTTGAAAAATCTTTTCACAAATATTATTTTACTACTGAACTATGTTGCAGGTTTTCAGTGCCAAAAATCAATCACCCCCTCAAAAAGATGGTCCTGGTGTTTTTTCTTTTTTTCTACGTATTTAGTATCTAAAGGTCTGATATTGAAGGGAACTAAAAGCTTTCTTGTGGTCAGCAAATTCTTGAATCCACCAGAAGTAACTGGTTTTAAAAAGAAGCAAAACTTAGCTCAAAGGCGTATTTTATGTAGCCTGGAAATGAAAGCAAGAACTGACTGAAAGTCCCTCCTAGCAGTAGTTACAAAGGATTGTACATGCATGTTTGTAATCTGTTAACCTTTGCATTCATCTACATCTTTCCCCACCCTTGGTTGAACTTGCTGGATATGTCTTTTTTTTTTTTGTCTTTTTTTTTTTTTTCAACCGTACTAGCTATGTAATTATGTACCTGCGTAAAATGGTGACATTAAAAACTTGCTCTATGAAATAACAAGCCCTCCTAAGATATGTTGACCGACAAATAAGTGGTACCATTTTGCCCTTATGTCCTATCCCGGCAGTTCCACCATTGCAACGCCACGGCGTCCAGATCTCTTAGAACCAGAGTTAGGCCCCGCACAGCCCTTCAGTTGGCACCCCGTGGCAAGATCATGGGGTGCTGATCCGTTTCTGAGAGCCTAGTGAAGAATAATGCAGAAGGGTGTACAAATTTTCAAGCCCCCTGGTGGTCATGTTTACTAGGGGAAGCTTAATGTACAAGTCCAAAAAAAGGGCCGTAAAAGCTGTGGGAAAAAAAAGTAATGAAAAATATTAAAAGTTCAAATCTCTCCTTTTACCATTTTACAAATAAAAAAAACACATTACAAATTATCTTCGCATCTCTAAAGATCTATTAAAAAATAACATCCTTTATACTATACGCTGAACACCGCAGAGGAGAAATTCCAAACTCAAAAATTGCAGTTTTTTTTTTTATCATTTCACGTCCTCTAAATATTGAAATAAAAAGTTATCATAAAGTTGCATGTATCCCAGAATGGTATCAATCAAAAATGCATTTCAGCCCGCAATAAATAGGTGGAAAACGTTAATGGTCGCAGAGAATGGTGGTGCAGCACAAATTTAAGAAATAGAGAAGGTTTGTATTTTTTACAAATTGCTAACACATAACGAAAACCCTACATATTTTAGTATTACGGGAATCGTACCGACCTGCAGGATACAGATAACACATCATTTATACCGTAAAGTGAACACCATTAAAAAAAATGCAAAAAATGACTTTTTCTCACACATTTCACCCCTTTTTAGATATTTTTTTTTTTTTTTTTTCGTTTCACAGTATATTCTATTCTACAGTCAATGACCCCACTAAAAACCACATCTTGTCCCACAAAAAAGCCTTCATACAGTGGGACAAGAATCTGCAGAACTAAGCAGATGCTAAATACTTTCAAGTCAAAGTTATGTATAAGATAGGTAAGATGACTGTATATCAAATTACAGTAGCCTCATGTACAAAGCTGTAGTGGATGGTGAGATATGGAGCCTGAAGTCACAAGTTCAAAACATTGTTACCATTTTGCTTGTCAGTGTAAAATATATTTATTGGATATGACTTTAGAACACAAAAAAATTGTAAATATGCAAAACACTGCAGAAACATTTGTGAAGTCTGAGTTTGTTCTGAGAAATAGTATTGCCTCCATCAGATCCTGCATACATGACCTCACATCTGATTTCATTATTTCCAAGCTAGAGAATGGCCTCTCTACACTAACTCGGGTTGGGGGCAAAGCGGTGACCACAGGGGCAACATCTCTAACAATGTCAGGATATAAAGGAGTTGCCTCAGCCACAGTCAATTTTGATGAATGGTTTAACTCTTCTACTTCTTTGAAAGCAGGTGAAAAATTTTGCTGAAATCTGTTTGCCATGGAGCAGAATCTTTTCCCCCCATGCCATCAATTACACTGCTCATGTGATATGGGAGCAGTAGCACTGGCCGGACCCAATTCCTCTTGCTCTTTGCACTGCATCGAACTAATTGGACCAACTTATTATATATTTTGGGAGTCGGTCCATTTTATGACGACTCCTACCCCTGCAAATAGGCTCCGACTCCACAGCCCTGGTTTATTGCATGAAAAACAGAACTTAATAATCTGTACAGAAATCTTTGTTTGCAATTAGAGGTCAGACGTTTCCTGCAGTTCTTGACCAAGTTTGCACACACTGCAGCAGGGATTTTAGTCCACGCCTCCAGACCAGTCTTCTCCTCCAGATCTTTAAATTTTCGGGGCTGTTGCTGGGCTACGTTGTTTCAGCTCTCTCCACAGATTTTCAATTGGGTTCTGGTCTGGAGGCTGGCTAGGTGGTCAAATACTTATTTCCTGTAATAAAATGCAAATTAATTATTTTAAAATCATACAGTTGAAGTGTACCCACGTATAAAAATGACAGACTTCTTCATAGTTTGTAGGTGGGAAAACTTGCAGAATTGCCAGTGTATCATTTACTTGTTTTCCACACTGTATGTCTATGTAGATGGAAAAATGAAAAGAAGTTATAACTCTTGAAAGGTGGGGAGGGAAAAATGAAGAGCCAAAAATGACTGGCTGTCAGGAAGGGGTTAAGTAAACATGTACGTGTATGTGTGTGTGTGTGTATATGTGATGTGTGTATATATATATATATATATATATATATATATATATATATATATATATATATATATATGTGTGATTATATATATTATATATATATGTTGTATTATATATATATATATATATATATACTGTATATATATATGTGTGTGTTATATATATATATTTATTATTATATATATGTTATATATATATATATATATAATATAGAGAGAGAATGTATGTGTATATATAGCGTGTATTTATAGAATTTCTTTTTTAATTTCCTCCTCCCTCTGCTGCATTTGTTGAGATTCAGTAGTATTAGAATGCATGTTTGACCTGCTTTTTCCTTATTTGCTTGCAGAAAATGCTTATAAAGGGATGAAGTTGGGTTCCACCGAGGCCTAGAACTGTACTGTTAAGAACAGTTCTGCACAGGCAATATACGAATGGCCCAAGGAAGCTCGCAAGTGGACTTTCAGGTTTTAAATGACCTGCGGCAGAAATTCCCAGAGGTGCCTGAAGTTGTTGTTTCCCGATGCATGCAGCAGGTTGGTGTTTTAATCTAAAATTTGCTGTAAAGCTTCTACTGATTGTATTAAGTAGTGTAGGAAGGCTTGCTGTGCTTTGTACAGTCTGAATGTGTGTACACGTAGATGTAGCTATAGAAATATAATAGAGAGCTATTTAAATGGTAGTAATGCCCTCTCTACACGAATAAATTGTAAACGTATAGCGTCGCGTACTGTGCACGCTGCTATACACCTGTAATTTCAGAAGGATGCTATGGACAGCACGTACCTCTGAAGCCTCGCCGGGAAGAATTGACGTTCCAGTTCTTTCCCAGGGCGTGTATTGTGCGCTGGGGGAAAAGAGCAGGTAGTCTTAGCTCCCAATGAGAGCTATGAATTACCGTATTCTTCGGCCGTATTGATGCGCAATTACGCTCCGAAGTACTGACCGAGAATACGTCATCTGGACATACCCTAATATTAATCTCCAATCTCATCTTCAGAACAATGTAGAGAAACACAAGTCCATGCTGGTTTTAGGGCGGTAACATTATGGGTACACTTTTTTTTTTTTTTTTTATATATATATAAAGGACACATGCAAAATTATAAAATTCTATGTATCACAAATATCTAAAAGGCTGGTAACATTTGGAAAAGTGTGTGCTTGCTGTCTTTGTTTTCAATTATTTTTTATTTTTTTTTAATACCAAATTCATCTGCATTTTTCTGCTGGCTGGTGATGTGCATTGGGATATTTGCTGCTCTGTGGATCTTGTATCTGCTCTTGTGTTGGAAAGCAGAAGAATAGTTCCTACTGAGGTAGACCAGTTTACATTTTGGTGGGTGCTTGTAGGGTAAACGTCCCACTTTTTTGGTCCCTGCAGATTTTAGGGAATTTCACACAGTCTGCTCATTACCACAGCTGTATGTCCATGTCGCAAGCAGTAGATTTCAGAAGCTGGTCAAGGACTTATGCAGGAAATGATTCTAACATGACCTGTGTATGTCCAGATTCCTGGAACCACCAGTTTGAGTATCAGGAAAGTTATACTTTCGGGTAGGATTTGGGCACCTTTGTTTTTTCCCCCAGAGTCACTCCAATCGCTACCATAGTACAATAGTAGAAGATGAGAAAAAACCCTGTCATGGATAGCAGAATAAGTGCACTAGGTTTCTAGCCTTCTCCAAAGCTGAAACCTTTTTTTTTTCTTTCATATAAATTATAAATTAGTTAGAGGCTTTGTTCAAATTCTGCAAATGAACCGCGTTAACCTGATTTTGTATTTTCTAATGCTGATCTTTATTTTCTAGAACAACAACAATCTGGATGCGTGCTGTGCAGTCCTTTCCCAAGAGAGTACAAAATATCTGTACGGTGAAGGCAACGTGTCTCCTTCTGAAGAATCAAGCATTGCTGGTTTAAGAAATCACATGACATCCCTTAATTTGGATTTGCAGTCTCAGTACCATGAGGGTAGAGATGGAAGCAGAATAAATGGAAACAGCAGGACTTTAAGTCACAGCATAAGTGATGGACACCTTCAGGGAGGACAATCCAACAATGAACTGTATCAACAAGAGCCACAGACTGCACCTGTTGTGCCTTCTAACTATAATGTCTTTGGGATGACAAATGCATTTAATGCTTCAAATCCAGGCCATCAATTTGGACTTCAGTTGGGCAGCAAAAGCTCGTCAGGCTTGCAAACTAGGTTCAATCCCATCATGGTTACCTTGGCTCCAAATATCCAGTCTAATCGAAATACACCGACGTCTTTGCACATACGTGGTGGTCCACCACCTGCCCTTAACAGTCCACATGGAAATTCTATATATATTAGACCTTATATCACTTCTCAAGGCGGCACAACTAGGCAAACTCCACAGCAAGCTGGCTGGATGTCTCCAAGTCCCACACAACAGCAAGCTTATCAGCACACACCGCAAAGTCCTTGGACAACCCTTCCTTCTTCTTACACTCAATCACATACCTCAGCACAGCCTAATCAGCAGGGTCACCAGACCTCTCATGTGTACATGCCCATTAGTTCACCCACCACTCCTCAAGCACCAGTGCTTCATTCATCCGGTGGTTCTCAGCCTTCAACCCAGTACAACATTCAAAATATCTCAACTGGTCCCAGGAAAAACCAAATAGAAATTAAACTTGAACCACCACAAAGAAGTAACTCAATGCTGCGTTCCACAAGTTCCCGAAGTTCCACTAACCCTTCTGCTTTGAACAACCAGTCAAGGAACCAGCCTACTGTTTACATTGCAGGTCCTCAAAACACAGATGAAAGCTTGGGCCGTAGTCAACCTAAGGTCTATATTTCAGCTCCTGGTGGCGATGACCAGATTGTTAGAAATCAGCCAACACTTTTTATTTCCGCTAATCCTGGTGCAGCCAGTACGGCCAGAAATGTCTCTGGGCAAGTGAGCATGGGTCCTGCCTTTATTCATCACCATCCTCCCAAAAGTCGAGCACTTGGAAACAACATATCCGCGACATCACCTCGTGTTGTAGTGACTCAGCCCAATACAAAATATACATTTAAAATAACTGTGTCCCCAAACAAACCTCCTTCTGTTTCCCCTGGTGTTGTGTCCCCAACCTTTGAGCCTACAAATCTCCTGCCGTTTGCGGAGTCGGAAGGTATCCATCTAACAGACCCCGTTTTAGCACATGATGGAATAAATGATGTAAGGAAGCTAAGCGTGGGTTCAGATGATGCAGCTTATACACAAGGTAAATATTAATATAATCTTTTGTAAATACTTTTTGAATCTATATTTGTTTTATGCCATTACAGTTGTGGTTGAGATTTTAATATTTCACTTGCGCATATATCACGTTATAGGAACAGAAGGAACAACTGTTTTCAGCTTTTCAGAGAGTGGTTTCAGCTCTTTGTAAAACTAAATTTTGCTGACTGAATATTTTGTGGGTAGAGAACTGCAGGTAAATTCTGAGAGCCCATGTAATAGTGGTGTGCCACAGTTTTTGGACACATGACTTGTACAGGTGAAATTTACCTGTACTAGCTACATGGCCAGAAAAGGCAATCATTTGTAAAGACCACTTGAATAATGCTCTATGTAGTATTTGCATCTGTTCATCATGCAGGAGATTCTGTTGATGCAAATATTAATAATGCATCATTTTAAATGGAACCTATTGAGTTAAAAGTGCAAATAATCTGGGGCATCTTTGTCATAGATCAGGAGAAGCTAAGCAGATTTATATACGTTTTTGGGGAAAATTACTAGTAGAACTAATCATTTCTTTTCATTATCTGCTGATCCTGGGCTAAGTTTGGCACGTGGTTCTAATCTCATGTTTGTTTTTTCATCAAGTTCCACGTCAGAAACCAAGTCCCATTCATTTTATTGGGTTTTGGTGCGGATCTGGCGTGCAAACTTACTTTAAAAAAAACTGACCGACAAAATACGTGTTGTATGAACTACAATGTGTATTTTCTTTTGGGGACAATTGGGGATGTTTTTGCTTTTAGAATTTAGAGCCGGAAGCTGCGTGGATTCCAACTTAAAATGCTCATCAGATGGCTGAACCCCTTAATTTGCAGCTAACTTGGTAGGACCACCTTGGTAGGATTCCTAAGCCCATGATGAAGAGAGGTATAAATTACGAATTCTGCTCATTTGTTTCCCCCACACAAATATACATGTATCGGCTCAGTTTTTTTCGTTCTGAACCCTATGTCCAGCAGACTGGATTGTATTTTTGACGTGACCAGTTCCCTTTTAAAGCTTATTTTGGATCACTATGCTGGCCATAAAATAGTATTCTGAATGAGTGTGTAAGGGGTAATAGAAGATTTGTTTCATGTAACATGGCTCTCTGTTTTGTCTCATCTACTTCTTTTTGGTGTAATTGGCAGACCAGGTCATTGTGTGCATTCTATTTACATAATGGTTCCTGCAATAAAAAAAAAATCACACACTGTGGTAGGTAAATGGGCCCTGTCCTTCAAATGTGTTTTCTATTATGTAATTGAGAACTTGGTGATGTTCTGTACCATTTTTAAAACCAAAACTAGGACTGAATGTGCAAGTGTGAAAGCAAAGAACATCACAATTTTTTTTTTCTTTAGAGCTAAAAAATTGTTTAAAAGTAATTTGCACCATCAAAGTGGTAAAAGGCTGGTCTCCTGAATAGTGGACTATGCTGTGATGTGATGCAGTAATATGTATCTCAGAGCTGGTTATCCTGAAAAATGTTACTGGGGCTTTTTGGGTTCTTTTTTCTGTTTCCTTGGAGTCTTCTCATTCAGGAGCTGCTAAAAAATGAAAAATATGTTAAACTGCTCTCCTGGACTAACCATTGCTCGACCAAGTGCTGGCACAATGTATCAGTATGCAGTCTGCCTGACTGACACATCCAGTTCAGTTCTGTATGCTGATCTAGTTGGGTTGAATGCACCTGGTACAGATTTGGTGCGAAAATGTTTAGAAACCAGTCCACAAGTAAATCTGCCCACACAAATTCTGCCACCGGTCGTGTGGTTTTTGGTGCACTTATTACTCCAATCAGTTCAATGGGGTAAAGTCCACAGTAAATGCGCAAAAGAAAGTGACATGCTGCGGATTTTAAAATTTTCAGTACAGTCTAAACCACCTGGTCATCTGATTTGTAAAGTCTTGCCCACATGGCTGGTACTGTAAAATCTGCATCCGATCCGCCCAATTTGCATTCACCCTTGGCAACAAATAAAAAAAAATGTAATTCTGTTTTTATACGTTTGAGCCAAAGGTTCAAGAGCCCTGAAAATAGTGCAAATCTATAGACTAAAGACCATTTTAAGTGCTTTCACCAGTTATCTGATCATAAACTGGTATGAAATGTGTTTTATGTTGCTATTAGGAAGAGGTCCAAAAATGATCCCAACTCAAAGGGGATAGCACCATATAGGGGTGTGGGGCTTTGAAATTGCCTTTTTGCACCCTACTAAGCATCTGCATATTACAAGGTATTATGGGAAGAGAGATGAAAATCCTCAATTTGCTTTTGGTTCAGAGTCTGTGGAAAGCAAAAGGAATGTTATCCAAGCCCGTATAACCCATCTGCAGACAGCCGTTTCAGGGTTTTGCCCCTTGTCAGTGCAGAGCTTACTGGCTGGTTGGCTGGGAGGCAGTGAGTGGCTTAGAAAGGAGAATATCTTTCCTTGGGGAGAGCACCATATAGGTGTGTGGGGTTTTGAAATTGCCTTCCACCCAGCCATCCAGTAAACTCTGCTCTGCACTGACGATGGGGGGAAAAACCCCGAAGCAGCTGTATCCACTGAGTTATACTGGCTTGGCTAACATCCCTTTTGCTTTCTGAAGACTTAGTGAGTCTGAAGCAAATTGAGGATTTGTTACATCCCATAGAAGGCGCTTGAGCTTTCAGCTCTTTTCCATAATGCCTTGCAATAGCAACATGAATTGCACCAGGGCTATACTTCTATAATTAAGAACAACTGGGACTTGAATTTTTGTGCACTGTGAAAGGTACAAGAACACATACTGTCCACTGGCCAATTATCATAACTTTGAAGAGATGGTAAGGTTCTGTTCACACTGAGTATTTCTGGATAGATTCCATGCGGATTCCGCCTTGAAATCCTTGATGAAAACTGAAAGAAAATTTTTCCATTTGATCTTAATACAAAATACGTGTTGTAGTTCATATGAAGCTTATTTTTTGTGCGCGGTTTTCACGCGCGGTCAAAAAAAACTTTGAGCATGCTCATTCTTTGGTTGTATTGCACATGGAAAACGCATGGCAATTTTCCATTGATGTCAATGGGGTGGCTAAAATCCTCATGCAATATACGCCCAAAACATTTGTACATGTATTGCATGTGAATTTTAATGCGGATCTGTGTCCGTAACCAACAGGCATGAATTGGACTGTTTCTGACTGTAAACTGCTTGTAAACCCAAATCCACAAAGACCCCACATGCAATAGGCATGTACTTTAGTTGAAAACCACGTCATCGGTGCATTTTTAACTGCAGAATCCACATGGATTTCAGGCTTAAATTTTACCCTGTTGTATGAGCATCCCCTTACAGTAGCTCACAGTATAAGTGCAAGGAAGAAATGGCTTTTCCTGACGGTGCCAGCATCTTGAAGATACTAATATCCAACGATTTTTCAAACCAATGATCATTCATTGAATAATTGAAAGATAATTGCTAAAAACAATCCTAAGTATAGTTCCAATGATGTAAAGATATTTGATCGTGCTTGTAATGTAATATAGTAGGCCATGCTGGAGAACAACAGTTTGCTTGTTAAGATTACAAGATTAAACCATTTTAATTTAATTGCATGTTACCAAAGGTAAGTAGTTTGATGGTCACGCTAACAATTGTCGAATTTTATAACTGTAACAATGTGTACATAGAGTTGTATGCTTTAACTTTTAGGCCGTGTTCACACGGCTTATTCCCGACGGATTTGTGCGCCGTATTGAGCGCACAAATCCGCCGTGAATAAGGGACGGGGGCGGGGCCGGAGCGTGGCGGGGGCGCCGCTCCCGGCCCCATAGACAATGCATTGTTTACGGCGCGTCCGCGCCGTAAATAATGTGCATGTCACTTCTCCCCCCGCGGCGGATTCGCCGAGCGGGGAGATGCACGGAAATCCATTGTTCTCTATGAAGATGTGGAATTACCGTAATTAGCTGCCTAGACGGAATTGTGCCGTCAGATAAACAAAATCCTGGCTGCCGCAAGTACGGCGCAATCCGCTGCAGAATATAAGCAACAGTGTGAAGGGTGCACTTTACTAGAGATTTCAGAACAATTGTCACTTTTGACCATCAAACAAATACTCAAAATAATACAAAAATATATTCTGGAAGAAGACACATGGCACATTCTGCAAATGCCACCCAACACCTTAGGGCTTGTTCATACAGAGTTTTGCCTCCGTATGAACATACACTTTTTAGATGCATCTTGGGGACCGACAGGATGGACCCAGAGAGGCCTCTAACAATTAGCAGTGAGTTTATCACTGCCGGGAAAGAGGAACACGCAGTGGCATTCACATGAGAGATCGCCGCTGCGTGTTTGCCTCCTGCCTGTTGGGTCCGTCTTTCAAAGAATTGCATGTCAATTCTTTGATCGCATCCACAAGACAGACCCCTCATGTGAACACTGTTGCGTGTTCCTCGTTGCCGGCAGTGATAATCTCACGGCTAATTGTTAGATGCGTCTCTGGGTCCGTCCTGTCGGTCCCCGAGATTCAACTAAAAAGCGTATATTCATACGGAGACAAAACTCCATGTGAACAAGCCCTTACTATCATTGGCACCTTCATACAACTTTCCAACAAAGCATGACATTATGGGCCACATGCATGAAAACTGTCCAGGTCTAAAACTCATTTTCTTGCCCATAGCAACCATTCAGAGCGCCCCTCTCATTTTTCCAGAGCACAAGGTAAAGAACAGCTCTGGTTGCTATGGGCAACAAAATGAATTTTAGACCTAGACGGTTTTCATACATGTGGTCCTTTGTGTGTAATCAAAAAAAAAAAATATATATATACATATATATAATTTTTTTTTTTTTTTTTGTCTGAAAGCCCTAATATGCCCAGAAAGAGGAAAATCTCTCCTTGAGGAGAGCACCGACGAACAACTTGTAGAGTTATGTATTGCCTTTTCGCCCTCGACTAAGCATCTGCATATCAGAAGGCATTATGGGAAAGGGGCTGAGAAGCCCAAAGCGCCCTCTATTGGATGTAACAAATTCTCAATTTGCTTTTGATCCACAGAGTCTTGAGAAAGCAAAAAGAATTTTAGCCAAGCCAGTATCTCCCATCTGCAGACAACGCTGTTTCGGGATTTTTGTCCCTCATCAGTTCAGAGCAGAGACGATACTGGCTGGCTGTGTGGGAGGCATTGAGTGGCTCAGGAAGGGAAGATCTCTCCTTATGGAGAGCACCGAACGAAAAAGGCAATACATAACTCTACAAGCCGTTCGTTTGGTGCTCTCCTCAAGGAGAGATCTTCCCTTCCTGAGCCACTCAATGCCTCCCACACAGCCAGCCAGTATCGCTCTGCACTGATGATGGACAAAAATCCCGAAACAGCGTTGTCTGCAGATGGGAGATACTGGCTTGGCTAAAATCCTTTTTGCTTTCTCAGACTCGGTGGGTCAAAAGCAAATTGAGGCTTTGTTACATCCAATAGACTGCACTTTGGGCTTCTCAGCCCCTTTCCCATAATGCCTTGTGATATTAATATACCCAGCAAGTTAAAAATGTGCATAGATCATACTAGCCATTTGTTATGTCCACTTGCAATTATCTTTACAGTCGCTGAAACTGAAGGTCTCTGCAATCCAGAGGCCTTCTGAGAAATGAGCCAGTAGCCTCTTCCTATAGCTGCTGCTCCACTTCCTCCATAGTTTTCTATTAATTATTTCTCTTCTAATCATTCTTACTCACTAACCTAGTTTTGTTATCAATCTCCACCTAGGGTTGTTGAGTGGGTGTTCTTCTCTCCTTAGTTTTCAGCAGTGGAGAGCAGTTCAGCTCGCTTCCTTGTAGCAGTGGTAACCATCTCCTGGACAGGGCATTTGATGAGCTGTAGAGGGAGGAGGAAAGGAGTCTCATGTACTCTCCACTGTTTTAGAAGTGAGCAGTGGAGGTTGTATACAGATGTGGCACACATGGTATGTAACTCCTCGAGCAGCAGCTACTAGTAGATGCTCAGTTTCCGACTTTGAGGTTGTAGTCTTCTAGAAAGATAAAAAGAACTGGAGAACTAATAAATTTAAGACCCTGCTGCTTCAGTGAAATAAAGTAATTAAAAACAAATTTTATACTTGCTCCTCACTACTGCTTCAGCGCTGATGCTGCCAGTGATGTCTCTGATGTCTCCATTGACTGGCTGCAGCAGTCTCGTGGACAGCTCTGAGTGGTAATATCAGGCAGGGGCGTGTGACCGCTGCAGCCGGAGGTAAACAAGAGACCAGGGGGACACCATTAGCAGCGTCAGTCCTAGAATGCCGTTAAGTGGCAAGGTGAGCACAAGGTTTTTTATTCATTTTACTGGAGAACTTCTTTAAGAGCATAATGTAGCTGTGTAACTGCCCATCTTCCCAGCCCTTGAGCAGTAGAAAAAAAATTGCATAGTAATAGTATTTATGCTCTCCAATCTATTTGGAGAAGGGTGTGTTCCCTGTATTACTCCCCTCTCATTAAGGTAAGGCTACCAGGAAGAGAGAAGTGTAACTGGATGTGATCTTCCCACTTGCAGCTTTCCCTGCTCTACACAAAATGTGGTTAATGTTCATCTTGTTCCTTGACTACAAACAAGTACTGCACCCCAAATATGGTATTTATGGCACTAATCATGGTATCTGAAATATGCTAGTCGCATCTATCATTCAAAGTCTCTCATCTTGCCATGTTTGGCCTTGGTAGTGAAATAGTTATTAGTATCTTAAGACAAAAATGTGTTTTGCTGTAGGCAGGAACATGTGAAGTCTGGCTGGAGAAGTCAACATGTTTTTTCTTTTGTTAGCACAGTCTAGACAAGCTCTTATGGGTATGAAGCTGGTAAGGCCTCATTCACACAGTGCATTTTTAATGTGTATTAAAAGTCTGGAGCAAGTGTGTGTATTAGTCACCCTGACATGGGCTAATCTTCATCCTACAACATGGCAAAATCTACATCCACAAACATGACAAATCCAAAAATTTGAATGTCTCTGCTTTCTTCCATGAATTACGCAGTATATTTTTCAGTTGGTAATGGGCACTGTGTGAACATATCCTAACAATTAAGACAACTTTTCCGGTTTCCTAGCTTGCAAACAATTCTATCCATTTGTTATCATTTAACATACCGTATATACTCGAGTATAAGCCGACCAGAGTATAAGCCGAGGCACCTACTTTTGCCCCAAAAAACGGGAAAACTTATTGACTCGAGTATAAGCCTAGGGTAAAAAATGCAGCGGCTACTGGTAAATTTTAAAAATAAAAATGGATACCAATAAAATTACATAGGCAGTTTAATGTCCCCCATAGGCAATTATAGGCAGATATATGGCTCTATATGCAGGTATAGGCAGGTATATGTCCCAAAAGGCATGTATATGGCCCCATAGGCATGTAATAGGCAGGTATATGGCCCCATACGCAGGTAATAGGCAGGTATATGGCCCCATAGGCAGGTATAGGGCAGATATAGGGCCGGCTGTAGGCAGGTATAGGGCTGGCTGTAGGCAGGTATAGGGCTGGCTGTAGGCAGGTATAGGGCTGGCTGTAGCAGGTATAGGCTGGCTTAGGCAGGTATAGGGCTGGCTTAGCATATAGCTGCTGTAGCAGGTATAGGGCCGGCTGTAGGCAGTTATAGGCAGCTGTAGGCAGGTATAGGCAGTTTAAAAAAAATAAAAAAACAATCACTTACCTGGATCCCCACTGCTCCGGACTCCTGCGCGCTCCTCGGGTCTTCTCGGCACAGGCGGGTGACGTCATCAGGCCGCGCACGCAGCGTGATGACACACGCTGCCTGTGCCGGAAACTCCGGTCAGCTGCGAGTCTGCGTGCGGCCGTCCGGAGGCCACAACGGAGCGCTCGCTCTGTGCCCCGCAGTGGTATCCCTTCACCTATATGCGCTCCAGAGGAGTCGCATATAGGTGAAGGGATCGCGGACAGTGCCGGGCCAGCGCAGCGCCCGGACACTGTGCGCTCACTCGGCAATCGGTTATATGCGCTCCCTGAGGAGCCGCATATAGCTGAAGCGTCCCTGTCGGCGCACGGGCCATCGCAGCGCCCGAGCGCAGACAGTGACTCGAGTATAAGCCGAGGGGAGATTTTTCAGCACATTTTTTGTGCTGAAAAACTCGGCTTATACTCGAGTATATACGGTACTGCGGCTAATACAGGTATCCTCATATAATGATGTGCTGGCATATTGTTAGGAAATGTCCTCACTTTGTATTTAATAGGGAGTCTATCTCTTCCCCCTTCATCCTTAAAAGTAAGGGCAGCCACAATACTGATTCCAGGCTGATTCAATACTTTTTTTTTTTTCTTTCCTGAAATCCATGCTAGCATGGAGGTTTCACTTTTTACTGACAGGAGGTCAGCTGGGAATAAATCTTTGCATCCTGCACCCACTGTACGAGCTTGCTTGGCCAATAGGAGCCAAACTGTCTTTCATGTCTGCATTAGTCCGCAGTACACCCTTTTATCTTCCTTTTGGCAGGTCATCTCCTCACTCTGAATGATGACATTCCGCCTAACATCTGGTAAATGATCAATGCAGTTTATATAATGGACTGTTTACATTAAAATGGTCACCAGTGCTTTTATTTGTTTTTCTCTCAATTGGTAGTGATCATTTTAAAGATCTTGGTAATTTCATATATATATACTTTCTGCAAAGTCAAAAGTTCACATACACTAGGATTGCTATACCTTTAAACAATTTGCGACAGCCCATATGATGTCATGACTTTGGAAGATTCTGATAGGTTCATTGGCAACATCTGAGTTGGAGACACACCTTTGAAGGTTTTTTTTTATGCACACCAGAAACACTGCTAAAGAAACCAGCCAAGATATCAGAAAGAGAATTGTGGACTTGCACAAGTCTGGTTCATCCTTGGGTGCAATTTCCAGATACCTGAAGGTGCCTCGTTCATCTGTACAAACAATCTATGAAAGTACAAACAAGATGGGAATGTTCAGCCATCAAACCTCTCAGGAAGGAGATGGCTTCCGTCTAAGATGAATGTGCTTTGGTCCGACATGTGCATATCAACCCAAGAACAAAAGCAAAAGAAACTTATGAAGATGCTGGCGGAACCTGGTAAGAATGTGTCATTATCCACAGTGTAACCAGGACTGTATGAAAGGCCACTCTGCCAGGAAAAAGCCATTACTCCAAAAGAAACGTATAAAAGCCGGATTAATGTTTGCAAATGTACACCGGAACAAAGACCTACATTTCTGGAGACCATGTCCTGTGGTCTGACGATACTAAAATTGAACCGTTTGGCCATAATGACCATTGTTGTGTTTGGAGGACAAAGGGAAAAGCTTGGAGGCCTAAGAACACCACCCCAACTTTGAAACACGGGGGTGGAAGCATCATGTTGTGAGGTTGTTTTGTTTTAGGAGGGACTTGTGCACTTCACAAAATAGATGGCATCATGAAGAAAGAAAATTATATGGCAATACTGAAGCAACCTCTCAAGGTGACAGCCATGAAGTTAACGCTTGGGCGGAAATGGGTCTTCCAACTAGACAATGATCCAAAGCGTACTGCCAAACTGGTTACAAAGTGACTTAAGGATAAACAAGTCAATGTTTTGGATTGGCCATCACAAAGCCCTGATCTCAATCCTATTGAAAATTTATGGGCAAAGCTGAAAAGGCAGGTGCGAGAAAGGCGACCTGCAATCATGGCTCAGTTACACCAGTTCTGTCAGGAAGAATGGGCCAAAATTCCTACCAACTATTGTGAGAAGTTTGTGGAAGGATACACGTTTGAACCAAGTCATACAGTCTTAGGGCAATGCTACCAAATACTAATGAAATGTATGTAAACTTTTGGCTTTACAGAAAGTAATAAAAATGCCTTAAAATTCTCTCTCTCATATTATTCTGGCATTTGCCAGACGTTAAGAATTTTGGTAATCCTAATTGACCTAAAATGGGTAAGGTTTATTCTCATTTCATATCTGTTTTAAGGTTGAGCCTAACCACTAAGAAGTCCTTTACACACACCCCGTTTTTTGTTTTTTTTTTCAGCCCTGCTGATACATCAAAAGGCAAGAATGGAGCGACTTCATCGAGAACTAGAAGTACAGAAGAAAAAGCTGGACAAACTTAAAACTGAGGTCAACGAAATGGAAAATAATCTCACCCAGAGACGCTTAAATAGGTCAAATTCAGTTTCACAAATTCCATCAGTAAGTTTACTCTATACCTTAGCTTGTTTGCTTGATTCTTGATTCTTTTATTTATTTATTTATTTTTTTATTATAAAGCAGTATGGATGTGAGACTTAAATGTTACAGATCCTTCAGATCTAACCTCACTTTTCTAAACTGTTCATATTGCAAACTGTTATGTATAAAAAGTACAGCGAAAGCAACTTCCAGGATAGCTGTATGCAGCCACAGTATAAAATATTACATGGTTACTGTGTAGGTGGCTGTGTGTACCAAAGTAGGAACCACTCTTTCAGTGTACAGTCATGGCATAAAGTTTTGAGAATGATACAAATGTTATTTTTTACAAAGTCTACTGCATCAGGTTTTATAATGGCAATTTGCATATACTCCAGAATGTTATAAAGAGTGATCAGCTTAACAGCAATTAATTGCAAAGTCAATAGTTGCCTAGAAAATGAACTTTTTCCCCCAAAACACATTTCAACCATTGCAGGCCTGCCTTAAAAGGACCAGCTAACATCGTTTCAGTGATTGCTCCATTAACACAGGTGTGGGTATTGATGAGGACAGGGCTGGAGATCAATCTGTCATGATTAAGTAAGAATCACACCACGGGACACTTTAAAAGGAGGCTGGTGCTTGGCCTCATTGTTTCTCTTCTGTTAACCATGGTTATCTCTAAAGAAACACGTGCAGTCATCATTGCACTGCACAAAACTTACCTAAAAGGGAAGAGTATCGCAGCTAGAAAGATTGCACCTCAGTCAACAATTTATCGCATCATCAAGGAATTCAAGGAGAGAGGTTCCATTGTTGCCAAAAAGGCTCCAGGGCGCCCAAGAAAGACCAGCAAGCGCCAGGATTGTCTCTTAAGTGTTTCAGCTTCGGAATCGGGCTGCCAGCAGTGCAGAGCTTGCTCAGGAATGGCAGCAGGCAGGTGTGAGTGCATCTGCACGCACTGTGAGGCGGAGACTCATGGAGCAAGGCCTGGTGTCAAGGAGGGCAGCAAAGAAGCCACTTCTCTCCAGAAAAAACATCAGGGACAGACTGATATTCTGCCAAAGGTACAGGGAGTGGACTGCAGAGGACTGGGGTAAAGTAATTTTTCTCTGATGAATCCCCTTTCCGAATGTTTGGAACATCTGGAAAACAGCTTGTTCGGAGAAGACAAGATGAGCGATACCACCAGTCTTGTCTCATGCCAACTGTAAAGCATCCAGAAACCATTCATGTGTGGGGTTGCTTCTCAGCCAAGGGAATTGGCTCTCTAACAGTCTTGCCTAAAAACACATCCATGAATAAAGAATGGTACCAGAATGTCCTCCAAGAGCAACTTCTCCCAACCGTCCAAGAGCAGTTTGGTGATCAACAGTGCCTTTTCAAGCATGATGGAGCACCTTGCCATAAAGCAAAGGTGATAACTAAATGGCTCAGGGAACAAAACAGAGATTTTGAGTCCATGGCCTGGAAACTGCCCAGATCTTAATCCCATTGAGAACTTGTGGTCAATCATCAAGAGACGGGTGGACAAACAAAAACCAACAAATTGTGACAAAATGCAAGCATTGATTGTGCAGGAATGGACTGCTATCAGTTAGGATTTGGTCCAGAAGTTGATTGAGAGCATGCCAGGGAGAATTGCAGAGGTCCTGAAGAAGAAGGGTCAACACTGAAATATTGACTTGCTGCATTAACTCATTCTAACTGTCAACAAAAGCTTTTGTTAATCATAATATGATTGCACTTGTATTTCTGTATGTGATAAAAACATCTGACACAAACACACAAAAACCAGAGGGCAACAGATCATGTAAAAAATATAATATTTGTGTCATTCTCAAAACTTTTGGCCATGACTGTACATAAGTCCGTATTGGAGATCCATTTTTGTAATGCTCCATCGCCCTAATATGAAAATGGGTTGCCTATTTGGGGCAAGCTCTAAAGTTGTGGTTGGTTACAACTTTAAACCAGCTGCCAGTTTGTTTTTGCTATCTGAGAGCAGGATATGATAGAGGGAGAATATCTAGGTTTATATAATTTAAAATGGTATTTTTTCTGTTTGTTTTTTTTTTATAAACTCTGATAGCCCAGCCCACATACAATGATTGACAGCTTTCCCTGTATGTGTGTGTACACAGCACAAACTGTTAATCACTATGTGACCAGGTTAAGCAGTACTATTACCTGTTCTTTGCTTTATAGTCCTATAGGTTTGAGGCAGGATTTCTATCATGTAACTCAGCTTCTCTTTTATCACATCCTGCTCTCAGGGCAGCATAAACCACCTGACAGATTTGTTTTAAGTGGCAAATGTTTTGCAACTTTTGTGCAACCTTTTGTATATCAATAGCGGTGTCTACAGCATTGTTGTATTGTACTAAAAAACCTGTGTATAGCCTTAGTGCATTATTCATGATTTGGTTTTGAACGTTTTAATTTTTTTCTAATATATTGACCTTAATTTCTTTTCTTTTACTTTTTTTTTCTTTTCCAAGCTGGAAGAAATGCAGCAATTAAGGAGTTGTAACCGGCAGCTGCAAATTGATATAGACTGTCTCACCAAAGAAATAGATCTTTTTCAGGCAAGAGGTAGGTTCACAGCATATTATATTATTTTCCTATTTTGTTTATTTTTGTAACTTCCCTCCCAGTTTAATTTTTCATGTTTACTTTTATGTCTCCCATCATAGAGATCCCTTTCAGATGACTGTAGTGTGTCTTCCTGCGGACTAATTTTGTTACTAAATAAATAGTTCACTGGTATACACTAATAATCGGTCATTGATGCTGTGTAACTGCAATTCTGAAACATTTATGGTTTAAAGGGTTTTTACCATGAGGTATAATCCCCAGCACTGGTCGCTCGCAATTAGCTGTAAGCCAACTATGCATGAGAATGAGGGAGACGCTTGTCGACGTCCTCTCCATTCACTTCTATGGGAGTTCCAGATAAAGCAGAGTATATGCACTTGGCTATATTTGGGAGCTCCCATAAACGTGCCGCAAGCACCACACTCCTGATTCTTATGCTTGGTTTACTCGCTGCGAGCGACCAATGCAAGCGCTATTATCTCATAATAAAACCCCTTTAAGCAACATGAAGTTGTTGCTCCTTCGCATTTTTTTCTTTCATTTTGAAAGTGTTTTATTTCTGATTCTTACTGTTAAAATATGTAACGTGGATTAAAATGCTGAATAATTATTTATTTGATTTGGTCTGTTTTGTTTAGGGCCACATTTTGATCCCAGTGCCATTCATAATTTCTATGATAACATTGGATTTTTAGGACCCGTGCCACCAAAGCCAAAAGGTACACAGTCTGTTGGTAAGTTCATGAACAATTATATAAATGAAACTGCAATTGACAGAAAAAGGGGCGTTTCATTTTTAATTTCCTAGATGCTGTGGTTGCATTAATCATGGCATATTGATAGTTAAATGACCGCAATCCAAGTTCTGTCTGGTCCTGGCCAATGAAGGGGGCAGGTGCCAGATGTTACAGCCGGTACCCATCATGTTTGGCGTGGGCACAGCTTGTGAGCCTACTCTAAACCTTAACGTCATCATGGCGTAAATTTGCATCAATTGTTAGGGGGTTAAAGGGGTGTTCTGAGAGGTGTAAAAGCTTGTGTGTCAGGGCATGATTAGAAATAGAAGGTCATACGTACCTCTGGGGCGCTCCTGTTCATCGTTCACGTGACAGATACAGCCAATCACAGGCCACAACGTCACGTCCCAGTCACCGCTGTGGCATGTGATTTGACTGCTCTGTCACGTGATGGATGACTGTTCACTTCTGTTACCAGGGTGAATGGTACTGGCACCGCGGCTGAACGGAAGCGTCTCAGAGGTAAGTATGAACCTTTCCTTCTATTTTTAATTGTGCCCCAAAGACAAAAGAGCTTTTACAACTCTCAAAACAATATTTTAAGGACGTCCTGATCTGATCAATTTTCCATTAACTGTATACAACCAATGACTGCTACAACCTTGTTCGTACATCGAATTTTTTTCATTTTAGATTTTTTTTTACATCAGACTAATTTTACCGTAATTTTATACTTTGTTCTCGTTTAGATCCAAGGTCCACTGTCAAAACACCAACAAAGGTTTCTGAAAACGAGGAAGATGAGGGTGCTCAGTGGAATTGCACTGCATGTACTTTTCTAAATCACCCTGCCTTAAACCGATGTGAACAGTGCGATATGCCCAGGAATTACTGAGCCAGTAGGTCAACTTTGTCAAAGGAAGTAAATGGTAAATCATCCAAAGTATTTTTAAATGATGGGAAAGAATGGCCTTGTGATTGTTTACTAATAGTAAACATGAGCACACAGAATAATACCTCAGTGTTGAATTGTGCGCAGTTGGGTTTTTGCCCTCTTCTTAAATTTTCTAATCGGTGTAAGACTGATACACCTGGTTCCCAGCTGACCGCCTGTACCATGTACAGTATTAATAGCCCTTAAAGAAGATTTCTCACTGTGCCCAGTGTTTTGGGCCCTTACTACTTTTTTTTCCTCCGTAAAAGTTACTGGATCGTTTTGGGATATTTAGTGGAGAAGCAAAGCAAGAAAATGTATTGGCTTTTCAGATCTCCATGTGCGAAACCAGCAGCCCCAAAAACAAACACTAAAAACAAAGGATTTGCAACTCGCTGCAAGCTGTTGCTGTCACATGAACAGAGGAAGGACTGTGCAGTTCATGTGTTATAAGTGCCTCCTGGGAACCTCCCATGACTTGTGAAACCAGCATCAGTACAATCACGTGCAACAACGATGGAAAAACTGCATGCGTTGTCTCTGTACGATACAGCCAGATTACCTAAAGCTTTTTTCCATTTGTACATAGCTCTGAAGCCTGCTCCAAGTGACCTTTTTCCTTTTCACCTTTTATTAATTTCATGTTCTTCTGTATGTATAGTGTAATAGGTTTTTTTTTTTTGTTAGTGTTTTCCTTTATTATTTTTTTGGCACGGTCAATGTCCGTTTTAGATCTTTTATGAAAAATTGGTGCCTTTTAACTGGGTGGTGGGAGGGAGTAAATCATTGTGCATAGTTTGATTTTGTTGGTCATCTCTCCACCACAGAACTTTTCTCTCATGTATCCTGATGTCCTGTGAAAATCATGAAAAGGCACAATGTTCTACCATCTTTTTCTGTACACAGACTTTACAGTGGGTGACTCTTTATATTGACATTTCCTAAAAACCTGCCTTTGAATATTTTATTCCAGAATGTGCCAAATGTCTCATGCCTGTTATAAGTCTTAGAACAAGTGGTATATTTATGACAAAAGAAAACCCAAGTTCCTTATTGGTGTATGGCAGACAGTCATGGTAATTAGAGCATGCTCTGCAAATCAGGTTTTAACTTGTTCATGTTGCATTGTCATGTGTTCAGTAATACTTTTAAGTACTGTATTGTCTATGTAAGAATGAGATAACCTTTGTTAATGCCTAGAAGTTGCATAGGAGACTATTTAACTTATTTTTGTATGCACATGGGTCCATGTTCTTTGCTACAATGGCCTCAAATCTGTGACTTTTCCGGTTTTGAGACCGTTGTATTCTAAAAACAGATGCTCCTATGTCAACATAGATTTGGATAATTCTCATTCCTTCATTCCCAATAAAAATATTGAGTTGTGGGTTTTGGCCATTTTAGAAATATTCTCTGGCTTGAAGCAACGATCTGTTGACAACCGTTAAGCTTAGGGAGGAAGTACCACGCATTTCAGAAGCAAATCACTCTTAAAGAAATTATCTGATACACTGCTTGGCATCTCAAAGAAATGTGCATTAATTGCTGCTTTTATTTAAGTATTAAGACGTAAAATTTGTGACAATCAGTGGCTCACCTTTTCTTCCAGGCATTGATATTTAAGTAGCCATTGGTTAAGTAAGTCATCCACTGTAAATGATTCAACATCATGCATTGTTTTTGTACCAGAAACTAAAATGTGATGAGCCTTCTTTCTAAAGGCTATTCATTGTGTTGCGGAATACATTTCTAGGTAACCAAAGTGTTGCAAAGGCTTGTTAATTTTGGGCCTTCCAGCACTGTAATTGGGCTAAACCGCAGAACCAAAGCACTTACAATGCTTTTTTTGTTAAAATAAAAAAGACCATTTTCAGCTTCATCTGCAGTTTTCTGTGAAGATTGACAAATTTTTACTTGTTTTAATAATAAAACCAAATTTGGATATCTTGAGCTGATGGTTTTGTGTTTTAGCTGGGTAAACAGTCTTTGTAACAGATAAGTTATTTATAAAAAAATAAAAAAATATATATTCTAAATACTTCTTGTGTGTGTGATTTTTTTTTTTTTTTTAACCTAAAGCAAATAAACAGTTAGGCTAGGTTTTCAAAGCACAGGATTTTGATCTTTTTTCTGTGGATTCAGTATTTTGAATCTGCTGAAAAATCAACCGTATCCTGTGCTGTGTAGCCCCAAATCGTACCAAATCCCCATACCTTTTATATTTTCTAAAAGTAAACTTCTGGTATATTTTCCTCAGAATGGCACTTTGTACACACACATTCCTTTTCATCTATTTTCCTTTCTTAGAAATGCATAAAATTTATATTTGTGGCTACAAGTGTTAGTCCAGCTGATTATTATACACATCACATCTCAAATAAATTTATACATGGATAGCACCTTAGGCGTTTCTGCGTGTGTACTTTTCCATATAAAAAAAACTTTGAGATTCTTAGTTCACATGTTTACAATTAGCATAGTCGGGTTGTCTATTTTCAAGACATATATAACGTTCAGAGACACATTTGGTCTTTTCATTTCTTGTGACTTTATATGGAAAAGGGCTATACAATACATGGAAACCTCTAAAGAAGCATTTATGCTATCTATAATACATGAAAAAAAACTTTGCGATTCTTAGTTCAGCTGTTTTGATCAAAAAATGCTTATACCACCCCCGGCTTACAACGGGATCTCAAGGAGGGTGGTCCTACTCTATCTTTACCTCTCACTAGAGTCAAATTCAGACTTCTCATTGGGTCAAACAGACCTCCATAATCCAGAGAGAAAAATAAAAAAAGTACCAAACAAGCTGTGGAAGTGGGCGGGGTGCAAGAGACCAAAATGGAGGCATCCATTCCTCCCTCTATAAATTAAAAGCAATATATGCCAAATACAACGTATATTTCTGCACAAAAAAACATTCCTGACAAAGTGTGAACCTGGGTGCCACTGGCTTGGTCGATATAGATATATATATATATATCGCATTCCAATACCAGTGGCACACCAACTGCTAAAAGGGCTATACAATACATGGAAACCTCTAAAGCATTTATGCTATCTATAATATTTTTCTCTCTGGATTGGAGGTCTGTTTGACCCAATGAGAAGTCTGAATTCTAGGGAGAGGTTAAGATAGAGTAGGACCACCCGCCTTGAGATCCCGTTGTAAGCCAGGGGTGGCATAAGCATTTTTTGATCAAAACATGTGAACTAAGAATCTCAAAGTTTTTTTTCATGTATTATAGATGGCATAAATGCTTCTTTAGAGGTTTCCATGATGTTAGCCCTTTTCTATGAAGTCACAAGAAATGAAAAGACAAATGTACCTCTGACATAATATTCTTGAAATAACAGCCTGATATCTTATTGTCCCTCAACCTGTGATGGCCTGATTACCTTTTATAATTCAAATAAGTTTCTTTCAATTTTTGTTGGTCGCAAACAATCCAAATAGAAGTTTACACCAAATTATAACATGTACCAAGGATGATCGTAGTGAATATTAAATATTCATAATCCACTACCTTCAAGGCTTGTGCTCAATGTTAAAAAGAGCGTTGTATTTCGCTCGTAACCCATTTCTCGCCACAGGGATTTACTTGTTGTTTTTCCTCGCCCCAAGCTTTAACTTTTTTTTATGTTTGGCTCCCACTCAAGTCAACGTAGTTTTAGGCGAAAAAAGACAATTACATCTAGTTCAGCTTTTTGTGCTATAGTGTTTATGGACTTTTATTAACTGGCCTAGTTCCAAGGATTGCAATGTGGTACAATTAAAGTTGTCCTGGAAACTCAAGGCTGGTAAGTTTAACTTCTGTAGTGGATAATGTTTGAAGGTTTCCTTAGAGCTGCCATGCAATGTATCACTGAAAATAAAAGTGTAAGCGGTTAACGCGCAAATGAAATGGTCACCAAAATCCGATGGTAGATTTTGCCCAGCCACACACTGTTTTTTTTATTTTGATTGCTTTCCTCCGCAGAACATGTATCATGGCTCAGACATTGGAGCCACTGAGGGAATCCGACGGCTGGTAGGGGGAATTACACATGTTCTATCTACCCCCCCGACAGCTTAGGTTTCTCTCGTAAAATCTTGCTGTAGATTCTATTGAGGCTAACCCCACCGTTACAATTGGATTTTAGGATAAATTAATCCCTCCCCCCACAACTTTAGAGTTGGCCTCCCACCAGTGGTGTAAGGTAGAATAGGCCCCCCCCCCGCAGGTTTAGGTAGAATTAGGCCCCCCCCCCCAGCAGGTGTAGGTAGAATTAGGCCCCCCCCCCACAGGTGTAGTAGAATTAGGCCCCCCCCAGCAGGGGTAGGTAGAATTAGGCCCCCCCCCCCCCAGCAGGTGTAGGTAGAATTAGACCCCCCCCCAGCAGGTGTAGGTAGAATTAGGCCCCCCCCAGCAGGGGTGGAATAATTAAAAATAATAAACTGACTTCACCAGCTTACCTGGCTCCCCGGGGCTGTCGCTGCTCCTGGGCTTCTTCGGGCGGCGTGACGTCAGCAGGCCGCGCCGTACGTGATGACGCTCACGCCGCCCGTCCCCTGTGGACGCGGTGAGGCGCATCCTTTCCCGCGCCTCACCAAGTACTCTGCAGAGCGGAGAGCCCCTGCTCTCCGCAGAAGCATCTGTATGTGCGTCCGGCGGACGCACATACAGTTAGTCCCGGCGCCGCTGCCATCACCGATCGCTAAGGTGCTAAGCCGTACCTTAGTGATCGGCATCGACTTAGGCACCTACCGATCGGTGGCGGCAGGTAGCGGCATCGCCGGGGATGACATTTGGGGGGCACTCTCCACGGACGGGAGGTGCCTGAGGGCGGACATTTTACAATATATAGGAGGTGTCTGTGAGGGCAGAGGGCGGACATTCTGCATATAAAATTGCACAGTGTTTCCCCCCTCTGCACTCACAGACACCTCCCATATATTGTAAGTGTCCGCCCTCAGGACCTCCCTTGCGCTGCAGAGTGTCCCGCCCCCTGAAGCGGCCCCTGCTGTCGCGTGGCTCGCAAGGACTTTCATTTTAACCTGTCACCCGCCCACGGCACCTCCCATCATATGTGCTGTGGCGGTGACAAGTGATGTGAGGCATCGCAAGCAGCACGACAGCAGGGGCCAGAGCACACAGCAACTCAGGGGATTGCGGCTGCCCCAGGGGCAGCGGCGGGCCGGATGAAAATCCCCGGCGGGCCGCATGCGGGCCGTAGTTTGAGGACCCCTGGTATAGCCCTTTTCCATATGAAGTCACAAGAAATGAAAAGACCAAATGTACCTCTGAACTTTATATATGTCTTGAAAATAGACAGCCTGACTATGCTTATTGTCTTCACACTCTGTTGATGGCCATGCTTACCTTTTCATAACTTTCAATTAATGTCTTTTCTTCTTTCAAATATTTCTGGTTTGTCGCAAACAATCCAAATAGAAGTTTACACACAAATAAACCATGTAAAAAGGATGATCAGTATGTGCATATATTAATATAAGTTCATATAATCCACTACTCTCTTCAAGGGCTTGTGCTCTCAAATGTTAAAACAGAGCCGGTTTAGTATTTCGCTGTCGTTAACCCATTTCTGCCACAGGGATTTACGTTGCGTTTTGTTTTTCCTCGCCCAAAGCTTTAACTTTTTTTTTTGTTTGGTCCCACTACATAGTTACATAGTTTGTAAGGCTGAAAAAAGACAGATTTACATCTAGTTCAGCTTTTTGTGCTATAGTGTTTATGGACTGTTTATTAACTGGGTATGTTCCAAAGGATTGCAAGTGTGGTACTAATATTGAAAAAGTTGTCCTGGAAACTATAGGCTGGTAAGTTTAACTTCTGTTGTGGATAAATTGTTTGAAGGTTTCCTTAGAGCTGCCATGCTAATGTATTTCACTGAAAATAAAAGTGTAAGGCTGGGTTAACACAGCAAAGTGAAAATGTCATCCAAAATCCGATGGTATTTTCCCAGCCACACAGCTGTTTTTTTTTTTTCTTTTTCGCAAGAAACTGTAATTCCCATTGGCTCAGTACATTGGGCACTGAGGGAATCCGAAGGCGGTCCGGGGGAATATACAACATGTTCTTTATTCTACCGCACGGACAGCGGTTTAGGTTTCTCTCGGTAAAACATCCTTGCTGTAGATTTTCTATTGAGGGCTATACAGCACCGGTTACAATTGGATTTTCAGCGGATTTTAAATACTTAATCCGACGAAGATCCGACCCAAAACCTTTAGAGTGTGTTCACACAGTGTTTTTTGATCAATTTTGGATCTGAAAAGCGCATTAAAAAACGCAGCGTCTTTCAGATCTAAAACGGATCCAACATGTATCCAACACACAGCTGTGTGTTTGGCTGTGTGTTGGATGCAGCAGGAGGGCACCCTATCATTCTAAATAAGGCTCCTGCTGTGTCTTTCAGACCAAGAATTGACATGTCAATTCTTGGAACGGATCCGAAAGACGCAGCGAGACATGCATTGGCGATCACTCGTGTGAACGCCAATGCGTGTCTCGTATTAAAAGCAATGTAAAAGCACATTGCTATTTGTTAGTGGCGTGTTTGGGTCCGTTTGGGGACCGACAGACGGATCCAAACACGCAGCTAAAAAGCTTGTTACACGGACAAAAAGACGCCGTGTAGACGTAGCCTAACTACACTCCACCATGGGTTTGTGAAGGATCGGTCCTGTCAAATTAATCTCACTGGTTTTTATGGGAAGGTGAGTTCTAGACTGGATCGGGGTGAGGCATTGGATGTCGTATATCTGTATTTACTAAAGCATTTTGTATTATACTACGTAAAAGGTTAGTAAGTAAAATGAGAATGCTTGGACTGGGGGAAAATGTTTGCAAGTGGGTAACTGGCTCAGAGATAGAAAACAAAGGGTGGTGATTAAAGGTACATACTCGGACTGGATCCCGGTTACTAGTGGGGTACCACAGGAGTTAGTATTGGGCCCTATTCTTTTAAATATATTTGTTAATGACCTTACAGAAGGATTGCACAGTAGAATATTAATCTTTTCAGACGATACTGAACTGTGTAAAATAATTACACAAAAGAGGATAATCTAGTACAAAGGGATCTGGATAAGTTGGATGTCTGGGCAGAGAAGTGGTAGACTTCTGACACCTGATTTCAGTGATTAAATGGGTGAACTCCACATAGCATGGAATAAACTGGAGACCTCGGGTCTGTATGACCGTGGTCTGTGTGCCAGCTTCTTAAGTGATAAATGATATGGGCCAGAATTTTTGCCTTTCTTGTGAGTAACCGGTCTTTAAGTAAATCCAAATGATAGAAAATATAAGCGGCACTCACCAATCTTCTTCTTTATAAAGCTTTATTGTGAACACTCGCATATCATGTGAAACAAGCACATCCAACACAGACTACAGCCTTTTCGCGCCCTGACAAGCGCTTTAACAAGGCATGACGGGAGGAAGATATTAAGTTTAGCTCACATGTCAACAAACAGAATTCCTGTAGCATATCGAACAGTTGCTCCTAGCAATGACCTTCACAGGCCATGTCAACTTTGAGGTCTTGGAGTTCAGGAAGGGCACCTTGGTGGGATCCATTGCCAGTTGTACAGTCAAGAGCAGGGGTCTTCAAACTGCGGCCCTCCAGCTGTTGGGAAACGACAACTCCCATCATGCCCACTGTTATAGATTATATAAATGCATTATGAGAGTTATAGTTTCCCAACAGCTGAAGGGCCGCAGTTTGAAGACCCCTGGTCAAGAGTGACAGGGTATTAACACGTAATCACAAAATGTGCTTAACCTTGCATTTATCAGTGTTAAACCTCATCTGCCACTTCTCTGTCCAGGCCTCCACGTTGTATTTTTCTGGTGATGACGACAAATTTCTTTGTTGTGATGGTTGTGTTTTTTTCTTTTCTTCTCTTATTAGAGAATTAAAGAATATTTTAGGCAGTACTAAATATGTGTATTTGTGTAATATATGTACCTATATCATTTTTAATACATAGATTTTTTAAGATCCTATAACCTAAAAGTACCTACAAGTAAATTGTTTCCTTATCACCCACTCAAGCGTCTTTATGTATTGAACACAACAATTCACATAAGCAAATACAAAGATATTTAAATCAGAGACGATACTGATACAAAAATCCTAGCAAACATGTATAAGTTCACTCCTCCATTCTAGCCTCTTTAGAAACCTTGGCATCTAAGCATGATTTGTTGGACATACTTTGGTGCATAATTTTCTCCACCCTGCAAATATGGTAAAATCATAGCACTCATTGAGTGCTATTTTAAAAGAATGTATTTCCCGGCCCTGAGGAATATGAAACTAAATAGGGGGTAGGGCGTTGCACTATTGAAAGTATGTGCTGGCCAGTGCATACTTTCAGCAGCAGACATATTGCGGTACATACCTGTATGCACACCAATACGCCATGTGCACATACCCCAAAACAACTAGTTTCTTTATTGACAAAATCATTTTGCCTGTTTGCAAACACATTGTCTTAGCTTCCGTTTTATAAACTCTCCTAGGCAACCTATCATTGCTTCACATTGGGTGTCGAAAGAACTGTTTCGTAAAAAAGCCTTTCACACCTCTTATTCTTCAAAGAAAATTTACTTTATTTACATATAAATCATATATCATGTTGTCTCACTGTGGCTTACAGTAAACACGTATGAATCTTACTTAATTTGGCAATTCCCCAACGTCAAGTCTAAAAATTAAATGTTTTTGAGGAAGGCACAACCCATACAGATGTCAGTTTTTCCCACACCACCAAGCTGTTCTATAAAAAATCTAGACCACAATACAGCACTATAAAAAAGTTATTTCATGTAAATGCGCAAAAAACATTTCCCACCATGCCATAAATAGGATGGCTGATGAGCGGGGGAATTGGACTCTACGGGAGCTCCTTCTTTCTCTTGTAAAAATTCACAACTGAAGCTGAAAAATTCTATAACACTCAATGGCCCTTAACGCCAGGCCATGTGGTAGAGAGACCCACTATTTTGCCTGTAAGCCAGTATGGGTTAGCAGATCAAAGGAACCCATGAAAAGTTTTCAAAACCTTTTTGCTCTTTCACATATTCTTTAAATCTCTCTGAGCAAGGGGTTATAGAATATCATAGATCCAAGCAGTAACTGTAGCAAATACAAAGATGAAGACACCTTTCTGACAAATTATGAAATATAGGAACAGTAGGATATTCAACTAACAATTACCATGAAACCTCCCCAGAACATCATCTTTACCGATTTTTTTATTTTTTTTTTTATAAACAATTGATTTTTCTCCCTTTTATAGTCTCTCTATACTAGTTATAGTCTCTACACTAATTTGTCTTAAGGCCACTTTCTGATTATTGTATATACAAATTAGAAGGAAGCCTCCTGGCTTTCTGCCACCGTTGGTCACATGCCCGCTGGGGCTCATTCGTTGCAGATGCTGCTGATTCTTTAGAGGCCCAGATTGGCTCTGCAGTTATTACCAGGAATTGTATTATCTTGTTTTTTCCCTGTAACTGGGGTTCATATATCAACTCCAGTTTCAAGAGAAATTGGGAACAAAAAAACAAACAACTTAGGTCAAAATGCCCCCCATAGGTCTTTTTCCTTACCTTACTAGGGGCATGATAGGTAAAGAAAAAACACAAAAAAGAGTATTTAAAACAAAATATTAACAGCCCAGATTGCAATTTTTAGCCCCACCCCCAATGACCTTAAGTCTTTATATTGTCAAGTTGCTAGTAGTATGATGTTGTACCGTGTTAGCCATAGAAAGTAGTAGTAGAAGAGTGAAGAAATCAGGCGATACCTTTTAGAGGCTAACTTAGTATATTTGATGGTGAGCTTTCGAGAGAACTAGCTCCCTTCTTCAGACGATGTTATACAAGAAACTGAAAATTCCAGATAGTTGACTGCTTGACCTGCTGTAAATGACTTTCTGCTTATATTGCATTTTGTTATTGTTAAGAATTCTACGATTCTTTGAAGGTCCAGGTCTTTTGTGTATAAAAAGTCTGTGAATTTTCAATTTTCTTGATTAACAACAATCTGAAGAAGGGAGCTAGTTCTCTCGAAAGCTCACCATCAAATATACTCAGCCTCTAAAAGGTATCGCCTGATTTCTTCACTCTTCTACTATTGTCAAGTTGGTAATTTAAGGAAAAAACATCAGTCTGTTTCATCATTACATTCTTATTAAGCTCATCAGATAGTTTGTTTAAAATTTCTTTTTAAATGCTAACATCCTTATCGAAGTATCAGAAAATCTTTTTACAAAAGCTTTACTTGAACGGATGCAACTGTTTGCTTCAGCGAGAACTTTTATCAAGAAACCAAAGAAATTTCTCTCTCGGAATGTTACTTAATCAACAAAGCCTAGCAACCTTATGTAGATACAGGAGACTGAGGTTTCAGCAACAGCCAATTAGCCAATGATAGAATGATTCTTAATACGTGGAAGATATCAAACTGTTACTTCCTGTTAATAAAGCAGATTTATGTCCCAGACTGAGGTATGGGTCGTATCTCAAGCTCCGGCTGTCAACAGCTGTAATAATAATATATTTTTGAGTATACATTTAATTGGATAAAGGAGTGGAACAACGGATAGTTTCCACACCTGCTTTATCATCTTGACAGTGGTGCCGTGCTCTCAAACGCCCGAGGACCATCCAGAGGGGGGCTGACGCCTTACCGTCAACGGGACGATCGCTGGACTGTCTGAACTTCTGAGCCTGATCAACTCAAAGGGTAAGTTCGCTGGGTTTTTTATAAATCCGTGGCTTATCCCTTCAGACAGTCTAGTGAGAATCTGGTTGCTTGTTGTCGCCTCCCTTAGGAGACCTGTGTAAGCGTTCAGGTGTGCTTCCAGGATGTGCTCTGGTACTGGTCTGCGTATCATATGAGTATACCTTTTAAACGCTACCAATTCATGTCTCTGCTTGTTGCTCTGTAAAATACACATGACTATATAGTGTATTTTCCTTTCGGTATCATATTCCAGTGTAGGCCAGGAGCTGGGCTCTTGATGTAAAAAAAAAAAAAGAGATATCAGGGAAACAGTCCCTAAGAAGAAATCTGGTAGCAACCGAAGCCTGTTAGTTATATACAGTTATATACAGATATAGTTATAGACAGATTTATCTGAATTTTGAGAAAGGGTTTAAAAAAGAGTAGCAAAGCCTTTTTTAAAAGTTATATAGACAGATGATCTGAATTTTTGAGAATGTTTTTCTGCTGTCAGCGGGTTTTTTTTTTAATTTAAGTAGTTTTGGTTTATTTTTGGGGGGTTTAAATCTCAACATACATTTCCTGTTAATTTGTTCTGTTTTTTTTGTTCTTTTTTTTTTTTGTGATTTCCCTTCGGGGTTAAATATTATTTTTTGGGGCTTCCTTTCACTTATTTTTCCCACATTTAAAATTTGGCAGAGTGTTTTTAAAATTTTTGGGCCCTTCGATTCAAAGCACTTGTTAAGGGGGGTCTTTGGGCTGATAGCTGCGGGGTCAAATTTTTCCCCCAAGTCTCTATGGCGTACTGAAAAAATTTATAGCGCTAAATTTTTAAAAGTGCGGCCCCGAGTATTTTTTTAATCATAAAGGGATAAAGTAGAAAAAGGGGGTCGGCCCTTAAAATTTAAAGGGATATCTCGTGTGCAACTTTGCATAAACCAGGGAGCTTTACAGCTAACTTTGTGGTTGACGGCCCCTGGAAAAAAAAAATTGCAGAGGCATTCTAAAAGGGTTTAAGGGCCGGTTTGGGCAAGTATAATTACATTGAAACTAAAATGAAAAAAAATAAGAAGGATTTAAAAGAAGCTTATGTTAAAGGATAAGCTATCGCCTTTCCCAAATGGGACTTTAAAAACGTTGGCTCTTTTTGTCATAAATAAAATTTCCCTTTAAAAACGGGAAAGTTTGGTAGATTGTGGGGGGAAGTACAACCCCTTAATCCCCCCCCTTTGTATTCCCCAAACCTCCCTTGCTCCCCTCCCCTTTTCCCTTTTTTCCCTCAGCCCCCCGTCCCAAAAAACCTTCCCTTTTTTTCCTTTAGCCATTTTAATGAAGTCAAACACTTTTCTGCACCCGGGAAAGTCAAAACCAAACCCCCCCCCCTTTCCCATTTTCCTGGGGCCAAATTTTTGTAGCCAAGCAATCCAAAAAAACCCCCCGGATATTTCCCGGGGTTAAAGGTTGAAAAAAGGGGCCCCACCCTTTGCTACACCGAGTAACATTCCTACCCACCTCTCCCCGGGGATTCACTTGTTACTGCTAATGTAACATTGATATGCAACTGTCGTGTGGGAAAAATTCTTTGCCAGACAAAAAGTAAAATTTAAAAACCCAAAAAAAACCCCCACACCCAACAAAACCCCTTACCCTTTGGTCACTGCTTCTAGGGAAAAACCCTCCTCCCCTATAGGCAAAATTCCCGACTTTTTAATGCTAACGGGGAGGAGAAAAAGTTTCCATTTTCTATAGGATGCCCGGAATCCGCACCGCAACCCAAAAATTAAAAAAACTCCCATTTTTTTTTCCTATTGTCACAGGGACACAGATGTGCACTCTTGGAGAGGAAACATTACTCAGAACACCCCCCTGCCCACAGGTCCTATCATCAAACTCCCCGGGCAAAACCCCTCACCGTTGGACAAATTTTCTCGTAACCCAAGGGGGAATACCTGGACCCTAAAAGTTAAAATTTCCCAAAACACCTGACGTTTGTAAAGTTCTTTTCCCCCAATTTGGGACACTAACACCACTCTTAACCCTTTATTTTGGGAGACAATACTATTTGGGAGTTGTCAATCCTGCAAATGGCCATTTTCGGCTTTTTGGGGGATAAACGGGACCAAAAATTTTTGGAACACCCGGCCGGGGGGAAAAAGATACAGCAAGCCTGTGGGTTTACTTCAGTTCACGTTTTGGTGGTGGCCTTTTTTTTTTTTGGTTTCCCCGTACTTGTCACTCGAGCCCGGGAGATTTTAAAATGTGAATTACATTATCCATGCTGTTGGGACCCTTTTATATAATAAGGGTATCCCATGAAAAAATTGTGTTAGCTGTAAAAACAAAAAAAATTAATTAACGAAACTTAAAAGGGGCCCCAAAGCAAAACAAGTTACCAATCCCCTTTTCCCTTTCCCCCCTCTTTTTCTTCTGCCTTTTTGGCTTTCCCCCCAATGGCTGTGAAACGGCCCATACTAACCCCCTTTTCTTGAGCACAACCCAAAATTCCTTCGAAAGTAAAATTACGGTTTGTGGTATAAGTTGCTATGGCCAAAGGGTAAAAAAGACTATGTGGCACCCCCTTATAAAACCACCCCCTCTCCCAGGGAAATTTTTTAACCCCAAATTTGGGAGTATAACCTCGGGTCCTCCCTGAAAAACCTACCCCCTTTTTTCCTCCCCCACCCCAGTCCCAAAATCCATATAAAATTTTAAACCCAAACACCATTACCTTTAAAAACCAAACCCACCAAACTCCCCCTTTCAGTCACTGGTTTTCTTTTTCTTTGTGGTGGTACCTTCTCAATCCCCCAGCCCCCCAGCCACCTTCCCCCGGGAAATAAACCAAGCTACTGCCTTTTAAAATACCGAACAAGTCAAAAATTTCTACAACCCCAAATGCCAAAAACCCTAAAAAAAAAACCCTATGGCATTTTACAGTGGAATCGTCTTTTTAAAAGAAGAATTTTCTGCCCCCTGAAAAGTTTTTACCTTGTTGCCACCCTTAAAGGTTTAGGGATTTTTTTGGGCCCCATTCATCAAACCCCAGCTTACAAGAAAAACACTTTTTGAGGACTTTCAGTTTTTTACTCATCTGGGGGAACGTTCTGCCTCGTTTCATTTTTGGGAAAAAGGAAGCTTGGATGAGTACTCAGTCAATATTTTTAAATTTTCCCTACTGGGGAGCCCTTACTGAATCTTTTGGGGGGAAATTTTTACCGAATGTTTTGCTTTATTCCAGGCCCTTTGGATTTAAACAAAAAAACATTTAAAAAGTTTCCACAAAAATTCTTTTTCAACGGCGTTTTTTTTATGGGTTTTTATTTTAAACCTTTTTTGGGACTTTGAAATTCTTTTCTCGGGGCAAAATATTGCGGTTATCCGGGAAAGCCCCCTTTCTCACCCTTTTTGGAAGGGCACAGTGTTCTTTGAGGGCTCGGGGATCAAATTAACCCCAAAACCTTTTTAAAAAAGGGGTTTCTTAGGTGCCCCTATTTCAAGAGCTCCCACAGGGCTCTTTTAGTAAAGCCGACACCTTAATTTTAAAAATAACCCAATGCAATTTTTTTCCCTGGGTTTTCAATTTCAGGCCCCTATCGAGATAAGGGGTTCGCGCCCTTTCCAGAGCGCAACACCCTGGGGGAAACCTTTGGCCAAAACTCGGGAAAACTTGTTTTTACTGCAACCGACCCGGAGGACACATCATAAAGGCGGTTTTCCCCTTTTTGAAAGCTCGTGACTAAAAAAGGAAATCTTGCTCCCAAAATTTAAAAAGGGCAAAAACCCAAACCTCAAGTATATAACCCAATTTAAACCCTTCGGGTTAAATAAAGGGTTTTTGGGGTTTTAAAATTTTTAAAGATTCAAATAAACAAAAAAAAAAAGCAGACCTCGGTTCCTACAATTTTTAACCCAATTTTTGGGCCCCCTCAATTTCCCAATTTAAACCTTTGTTTTTTCCCAAACAAGCTTTACCTAAAGTTTGCGTTTTATCCGCCTTTAAAAACCCAACAAGACCCCCCATCTTTCCCTCATCCATAGGATTCCGGAAAGGGCCTACATTTACCGTTTTTTCAATGCTTCAGAGAACACCCTTGTTAGTCATTTTTTGTCCCCGGTGTTGAAGCCCGGAGTTAAAATTAAAGGGACACCAATTTCCCTTTTTCCTTGAGGGGCCCACAAGGATTTGATTTGAAATTTGGGCGAAACGCGGGTCCCAGTCTGGGTGAAACCTGGTTTTGGGTTATCGCAACCCCCTTTCCTTTACCCTTTATTTTTTTAATGGATTTTATAAATAAATTTTTATGTTTTAAAAAGTAGCTGCAGCCATCTAATTTTGCAAATTTCTAAGCAAGCGGGGAAGTTTTTGGCTTTAAAAGACTGCTTCCTTTTTGTCCCCCTGAGGTAAAGGGTTGGGTTTGGGGAGTTGTGCTATGCAACCCCATGAAAAAAAGGTACTTCAAGATTTTCTACTTTTGGTTTGGCTGCAAAAATTTTTCTATATTCCTTGTAGACACGGGTTTTTTGCAGCCAGATGGTTCTGAAAAACTTCAAACATTCCAGGATGTCTTTCTTTCCCCTTGATTAAAATTCCATGGGGAGGAGGGGATGGATCCCCCAAACCCCAGCCCTCTCTTAACCTCCCCTGGAAAAATTGGACATCATGGACCCCTTTGTCTAGATTTCTTATCTCTCTACTTACCCAATAATCTGTTAAACCCTAAATTTTCCCTGCAAACGATGAATGTTTACTACCCGTTATGTTTCTTCGGGAATTTTTTTGGGGAAACTAAATTTACCCCAAATTTTTCCCATGAAAGCTTAAAAGCTGTTCCGGGGCTTCTCTTGTTTTACCCCAGGGAAAGCAAAATTTTCCCTGAATTTTTTTGACCCATGTCCCTCTTGGAAGTTTGGTCAAAAAGGGTTCCCTGATGATGTCGGTTTCTTTTCCCGGTCTCCCGGTATTTGTCTTCTTTGGGAAAGGGGAGCCCCCCCTCCTATCTCCCTCAATACCCCTTAAAAGCGGGATCAAGAACAACCCCTTTTGTGTCACAACCAGGCTTTCCCTGGTTTGGGGGGTTTACTCTTCCCAACTGATTTCCCTTTTAAAAATACACCCAAGGTTTCCCCCTGTTCACGGGGAAGTTTTCCCTGGGTTATCCCCCAAAATTTTACCGTGTTTTTCGGTTCAGGATGGGTCTTTAAACTTCACTTTTATTTACCCTGTGGTCCCCAAAAGTCAGGGTTCTTTTAAAGCCATTTTACCCCCTTCGGCGGGCCTACTCCACAGTCTTGGTTTCTAAAATGCCCTTCTTCAGTGTTCCATTCCCACGGGGGACTGTCAATCCCTTTTTTGCTTTCCTTATCGTGGTATTTCAGCTCACCGGACAAGGATGCTTCGGGGAGCACGGGAACCCCTCCCCCCAACCGGGTTGACCGAGCCCTAAAAAGATTTTTTAAATGATTTTCTTTGGGTGGGGCTTCTGTTTTTCCCAACTTGTAAACCAAAGCTCTTTGAGTCTTTTTCACCTTTTGGAAATCCATCAACTGCAAAAGTCTAAAAGCCCCAAAGTTTTCCAATGGCTTTTTTTTAAGGGAAAGTTGTACCCCCCCCCCTCGGGAAAATTTGCATATCACAGGAAAATAAAAACCCTTTCTGATGATTGGAGGAAAAGATGTGTTTGCCATTTATTCCCAAACCCAAATTTCTAAAACAAATTAAAGGATTTTTGGCCGTCACTTACTGTCGTAAATTGGATACCAAATGCCGGCAGTCTTATGAAGTTTTATTTGATTCTTTAAAGGGGACATTATTAACCCCCAATAAACTCTCACTTGAGGGCATAAGAGTGTTTTAAAACCCGGGAAAAAAAAACTTATCTAAAAAGCCCGGGTTCGGGGGAATCCCGGGCCCTTGGGCGCCTTTCAACCTTTTTCCCTTATTTGAAGTTTTTTGGCCCCGCTTCCGAAGTTTTTAAAAACAAAAACTGGAGAGGTATGAGCCCTTTTTTGGGTTATTTTTCTTGCAAGTTAGATCCTTTTTTCCGGGGCCTTTTGTCCCTACTTGCCTCAGGGTTTGGCCCATTGCTACAAATTTTCTTTTGAAAAAATCAAGACATAATTTTGGGCCAAACCCCCGGTCAATTTTTTTTGGCCCCTCATGTTCTAAAAAGGGATCCTAAAACAGTCGCAGCAACCTCCCCCCGGGAAAAACGGTGCCAACCCCCGTTTTAAAATTGCCCATTTTGATCCCTGGGGGGAAATGTCCTTTGAAGAGATGTACTACTAAAAACCCCTTTCCATTTGGGTTTTCCCTTCTCAAGGGGGGGGGATGAAGATCAGTTTACCAAATGATAAAAGACCAAAATTCCCGGGGGAATAAAACCCTCTTCAGGGCTGTCTTGAAAAAAATTTTGGAGGCTAAAACCCTTTCCCATTTTCCCTCCCTGTTTACTTCCCAAAGTTGGAAAAACCCAGACTATGTCTCCTTCAAAAGTTGGTTTCCAGATATGCGGTTAATTTCAAGGACGTTTCCATAAAAGGATTTGCTGTGGTGACCTCCCCAAGGAAAATGGGAAGGGCTGTTCTTTACCTTCGGAATGTCCCCCCAAGAAGGTAAACCCGGGGGGTTTGTAAGGGAAAGCTTGTAAGCTGTTTAAAGGAAAAAGACTGTGAACATATAAAACCAAACTCACCCAAATTTGTACAGAGTAGCCCATGAATTTGGCCTAAAAGTGGGCCCTGCGAGGTTTCCAGACGAGGGGAAAACCCCCATCGAGAATCAAGAAGCCATTCGACTCTGAGGCATGCTCTCCAAATTTCCCCAGCTCAATTTGGCCGTTTTAAAGACTAAAGCCTATGGAAGAATAGAGACAGTGGAATTTTGAAGGCCCCTTTCCCAGAGCAGTTTTTGGTTTTGCAAAGGCCGCATTCTTCCCGGGGATTCGAGAGGAAAAGCAGGAGTGGCCTGTTTATGTGCTGCCCAGAGAAAAAAAGGAAAAGGGAGCAGGGGGAAAGGGTTTGAGAAAAAAGGGGGGAAAAAAAGGAGAAGGAAGAAGAGAAAAACCAAGGACGGATGCTTTTTGAATCCAGGTTTTTAACCTGTTGAGACAATTTCAAACTCGAATAAGAAAAAAGGGAAAAGGAAAAAAGTTGGGGGGGGATTTGGGGCAGGGGTTTACCCAAGATGGATTTTAGAGGAAGACAATAGACTTTGTTTCCAAAGGGCAATACCCAAAGCTGAAAGTACATTTTTTGGGCTCAGGGTTTTCTACCCACAGAGAAAAACAAACCCAGAGGATTTCTTAAATAAACAACAAATATACCAAATTTATTTACCAAAGCCCCCGGGGATTTTTTTACAGTGGGCAATGCAAATTTTGTAAAATTATGCAATATTTTTTAAACCAGGAGGACTGTTGCCAAAAAACCCGGACTTTTTTTACCCAACCTCATTTTCCTCCCCGGCCCCGGACCCAGATTGTAACACTTTTGGAATTACCCAAGAGTGGAAAGTAAAAGTTTTGTTCAAATAGTGGTGGTATGTTCTCAGGATGGCCTGAAGCCTCCCCAATTTTCCAAAATTATGATTGCCAAAAACCCACTGTGAAGAAACTTTTGGGCTGAATTTTATATGCAGATTTGGGTCCCCCTGGGGTTTGTGAAAATTGGGCCAAGGGGCCTGCCTTCACTGCGTTGTAACCGAAACATTTGGAAACTGTAGGAAAATGACTCGGCCTGCACACCCTACCATCTCGGGAAAACCCCGTGGAAGAAATGAACGCCTTTTGAAGGGAAAAAATTTTTGAAAGGGTAGCAAGCATCCCCCTCCACCTGGGCCCGGATCCCCCCCTTTTCCCCTCATTCTTCAAAAAAATACCCCCGGCAGCCCCACCCGGTCTCCCCTTTCCCTTTTGAGGGTTGTTTTCCCCGGCCCCCCCCGATTTTTTGGAAGGGTTTCAAAAACAGAGATTGGGGTGCAGGGTTTATTTTTTCCCCGTTTAAAAAAATTTTTAAAAACCTTTTTGTAAATGAATTGAAATAAAACCTTTCCATAGTGTTTTTCCTCCATTCCAGATCCAGACTCTGATCAAAGCTACAAACCCCGATGAAATTTGTGTGGGTTTCAGAAAACATCAAGAGATTTTTTTGGGGCCCAGATCTGACCATCCAAGTATTCCCGGTTGTCCCACCGGGGTGCCCTGGGTTAAAACTGCAAGGGAAAATGACTGACGCAAATGGGCATTATGAACTTTTCCCCTTTTCCCTTTTATATGTTTGTTAGTTGGGTGTGTGTAAAAATGCAAAAAGGGGAAAAAACCCCCGGGGGGTGGCCCCGGAAAATTTAATTTTTAAACTAGGGATCGGTCAAAGCAGGGTTTGAAAAACACTTACACCCCAAATAACAATCAACCAAAGTGTGGACTGGGTTAAATTCCCTTTTTTTAATTTAAAAAGAGGTTTGATAATTTTCCCCGAGATGCCTTAAAAAATTATTGCAGGGAAACAAATTTAAAACGCCCCTCCATCATGACTTTCCGAATATTGGGGGGTTATGAGATTTTAAAAAACCATAGATTGCCCCTTTCCGGGGGACTGCTCTTTTAGGTGGCAATTGGCCGTCATTGGGTCAAAAATATCCTTACCAAACAAAAATTCTGTGGGAAAAGGGGGGGGTGGTTGCTTGGTTACGCCCCTTGGGCAAGGCCCGACAGTGGTTCAAATGGGTTCAAAAACCCCCCTCCCCCTGGTTCCCCCGGGTGTCTAAGGAGGAGTGACCTTTTTCCCAATTTTTGCTCAGATTAGGGAAAAAGGGAAAAATCACCCTTCACGCCTCTTGGGGGGGTGGGTTTGAAACCGATTCTGTTTTTTTTAGGGGGGAATGTTAAAATTTGGGAATTTAAGGAAAAAAAAAAAATCAGTCTGTTTCATCTTTACATTCTTTTTTAAAACTCATCCGATAAATTTTTTTAAATTGCTTTTAATGTTTAAAAACCCCTTTTTCGAAAAGTATCAGAAAATTTCTCACACAGGTTTAAATTGGAAAGGGAATTTTTTTTCAGCGGGGGAACTTTTATCAAGAAACCAAAGGAAAATTTTTCTCTCGGAATTTTCTCTTATAAAACTAATGCCTAGCAACCTTATTTTAAAATTACGGAGGGGTGAGGTTTTAGCAAACAAACCAATTTATAAAAGATCATGTGGGTTTTTTAATTTGTGGAAGAAAATCAAAATGTTCTTCCTGTTAAATTTAAAAACAGATTTATGTCCCAGCGGAGGTTTTGGGGTTTGGAAACTCTTTGAGCTCCGGGCTGTCGACGCTGTAATTAAATTGGGGGGAGAAAATTAAATTTTTATTTAAAAAAGGGGGAACAAAAAATTATTTCCCCAACCCTGATTTTTTTCATCTTGGCAAAAATCAAACCCGTATTTAAATGTCCCATGATGGGTTTAAAATGAAGCACAAAAATTATTTTAGGCCAACCCTTTTTCTGTTAAAAAAAAATTTAAAAAGGGCACTTTTTTTTTTTTTTTCCTCTTTTAGGAAAAAAAAAAATAATGTAAAAAAATTAAAAAAAAAAAAGTCTTGGCTATCACTGAAAAAAAAAAAGGTTTAAAAAAAATTTTTTAAAAATCCAAAAAATTTTGAATTATAGCATTTTAAAACCCGCCCTTTTACTAAGGAAAAATGAGGGTTGGTCAGGAAAAAGGGGTTTTTTCGGCCAGGTCGGGTTTAATTTTACCCGGATGTTTAATGTAAGGTGTCTCTTTTTTGGTTTGGCCCAAACGGGGAGATGGGTTTTTAAAAAAATTTTCATAAGAGGGTTTCATGCTGCTATTATCTTGGAAGGGTTCAGTTGGGGTGGGGGGCAGAAAAAGGGGCTTTTTTCCTTCGCCTTACACCCCAAAGGGATTTAAAAATTTTGGGGGGTATCCCCCAAGATGGGGAAAATAACCCGGGGGGGGAAAAGAAAATAAAAAAAGGGGCCCGCCTTTTTCCTTTCTTTAGTTGGGTTTTCCTTTTTCCTGTTCCTCTTTACAGGATCGTGCAGGCAATACCCCCATCATAATGCGGTTTAAATTTTTGGGGGGCTTTGGAAAAGGAGGAGATTTTTGGGACAAGATTTAGGACTCCAGCTGTACTGGAGGCAGCCCATGGCTATGTCTCAGATGGGTTGTCATGAAAAAACCAAAGGAGTATGGTGCGCCTTGTGCTCCCGCCCCGGGTTCGGAGAAATCCCCGGCCCCTTATTTCCTAGGTTAAGCAATTAAAAACAGTATTTCGGCCCTTTGGGGGGAGCCCCCGGGAAAATGTCTATAAACCCGGGGGTTAAAAGGTTCTTTTTTGGGGGTGTGGTTAAACTAGGCTTCATCTGACTTATCATTTTTGGTTCCAAATTTGAAATGTAAAACCCTTTCTGCCCGTTTTTTCAGGCCATGTTGTTTGCTAGTCCCGTTGGGGGCATGTACCTTTTTTTTTTTTGTCCCCCCATACCCTTTGAGGGGGGTACCGTTTTTTTCCCCGATCCTTCTGTTATCCGAAAAGGCCCCTTAATTAAACTTTTTTGGGGGAAACCCCAAGGGGAATAAGTTATTAGTGTTGCATATATCATTCTTTAACTATTTTACATTGCTCTCTCATATATCAGGTTATACAAAAAAACAAAAGTCCCCAAAACCCCCAAAAGGGGTGTGGCATTGCAGAAAGGGCCTTGGGGTTTTTCTTTATATACAAATGTACAAAGAAAGAATTGAATGATGAATTTCCCCCTTTTTTCTGGAAAAAACTAGGTCCCTCATTTTTGAAAAAAGGTTTTTTTCTGTGCTAGAGTTAAGGGTCTGACCTTCCCTTTCCCCCGTCAATCTGTCTATCTCCATTCCCCCAAAATTTTTTTTCCTTTTGTCTTCAGAATCCCCAACCCAAAAAAGTAAGGAGGGATGAAAATTTTTCCCGAAACGGGCCCGAACTGTTAAAAATTCCCTTTTCTTCCATTTTTTTAGTCCGTTTTTCATGAACATCTATAAAAAAACAATTAGAGGCAAAGGGGGTTAAAGATACCAAAGAAAACCCCTTCCCTCCAAAAAGAGATTTTTTTGGGGGTTTTTATTTAAAAAAAAAAAAAAAAAAAAAAGAGAGAGAATAGTCTTTTCCTTTAATATGAGCACTAGAAAAATTATTTCAAAGGAATAGAGGAATCCAAGTTTTTCTTTCAAAAACCTTCAAGAGGAAGATTCGGCACTGTGGAATAAAATTCCAAAAGTTCATGCTGCTGTAGCCAAGATTTCCAAAAAATCTTCCTTCTGTTTGAAGATCTGGGTCTCTTAAAGGACCTGATGGATAAAAAAAAACCAGAAGGCCTTCTAAAGAAATATTGGGAAGCCACCATTGCCAAATTTTGCACGTCTATCAATAATAAGCAGGGGCGGCACAGACATCTAGGTCGGACAGCGCAGCATACCTCAGAACCCATGGGCCCTCTCTACTGAACGTTCAGAGGCATGTTCCAGGTATAAAAGGCAAATGCCCTTAATCCTAGGGCCTGCTCTGTTTTATATAGGCATTTGCACACCCTGCAAACAATTAACTACCTGCTCCCTGCTATTTAGCATAGTAGGTTTAAGGATTAGGCCTACTAGATGTTCTGACAACGTCATATCATCGTGCTGCCTGTGCTGGGCTTCACTAGGAGAAGCCTGCCTGCCGGCTGCTCATCACGGGAATTTAGAGAGATAACTTTTTATTTTTTTTATTTTTGTTCAGCAATTGGGTCACTTTACATGTTAGGGGCCCTGCCTACCTACTGGGGCTTAGCTACCTACCTGTGGTATACATAACTAAATAACGGGGGCCTACCATCCTACCTAACTGTGGCCTGCCTACCTACCGGGGCCTACAACTCTACCTGCATATTTGGGGCCTACCAGGGGACTACCACACTACCTACCTGTGGCCTTACTAGTTACTGGGGATGGCCCACCTGCTCTCCTACTGGGGCCTACCAGCCTAATGGGGGACTACTTGCCAATCTAGGGCCTTTCTAATTCTAAAATTTGAATTCATAAATCTTAATGAAAAGTGACAGAATGTAAATTACTTATTTTTAAATTTAGAAATAAATGCTTGTTTTTATTAATTTTCATAAAAACTGCTGGATTAAAATTTTCTCTGTTTTTTCCATGCAATCCCCTATTTTCTTTAGGAGTGGTGAGCTGGCTATTGCTATATTTTTTTTTCTATTGCGGTCTTCCTACCTACCTGGGGCCTTGCCTTCCTACCTACATACTTAACTGTGGTTTCTCCTATCAACCTGTGAATTGATGCCCCCTGTCCCTTTCCCAAATTACCTGGGCCCTTGCCCAACCTACCTGGAACCCTTTTTCTATTACCTTCCCGGGGGCCTCCCAATTGCTAGCTGGGGCCTTTACCAAAAATGCTCTATCTAACAGGGTCTTTCCACATAATGGGCAGCCTATCTATGAAGATAATGAATTGGGGGGAGGTTTCCTATCTAATAGCATGGCTTTTGCTAACTAAATTGTGTGACTACCTGCTTGATTGGGGCCACCGATTTAAAATGTCTTCGTAGGGGCTATTTTTAAATACCCCATGTCCCCTATCACTTTAGATACTTCAATCCAAAGGGGAAACCGCTAAGATACAGCAACACTAAACAGCATTTGGCTATATCAAACTTGTTAGACCAGTGTTGGATCCATTTCTTTAATAAAATAGTCAACAAGGGGTATTGTTGAAGAGTATTTATTATAATAAAGTGTTTTTGTATTGTTTGTGTATTTACCTTTTTTTTCTCCACAGACGCATCCTCCATTAATGGCGGGGTTTTGGTTTTAAACAGTGGTCCCCCCCCTCCCAAACTGCACTAACCCGCTCTCACTATTACCCCAGTACCCAATGCGCCGTGCTAGTAATACATGATTAAAAACTGTTAGACCGCTCTATTAAAAACTGGAATAAAATGGTAAGAAAAAAACACTGAAACAACACAAATAGTTTATTGAAATGAATACTCCCCAATACCAGCCCTTGTTGACCATTTTATTTAATTTTGGTTTCAACACGATCTGCAAGTTTCAATAAGGCCCCTGTCCCGCCGGGAAATTTTTGAAAAAAAACAGAAACCCAAAAAAAAGTTTTTTTGATCAGTAGACTGCCAATATTTTTTGAGGGTGGTTTAGCGTCCAACCCCGGTAGCTTTTCTCCCCCCCCCCCCTTAGGGACTGTGCCCCTAATTTTCCTCACCCCCCCCCCCCTGCTCTCCCCAAATAGCTTGTGTTTGCCCTAATGCCAACACAAAAAATATTCCCCAAAACCCCCCTTCCCCACCTTTGGGGGGGTTTTTTAAAAAACCCAAAAGGTTTGGGAAAAAAAAGAAAAATTTTTTTAAACCAACCCGGGGGGGAAACAAAAAGGGAAAAAACCCTCCTCCCCTTTGATCACTGGGGTAACGCATGTTATCATTATACGTCTGCAGAGTGCCTATGTTCCACCGGGGATTTTCCACTGAGGCACAATATTTGGGTTTTTTTATCTGATCTTTATTTAATAATAGTATAGTGGCATTAGTCAATCACTATGTGGTGCTAATGTGATTGTGTTCTGATGGTGTTATCTGTCCTTAGTATAGCAAATTTTTTAAGTTGGGCTTAGTAGTGAGATTTTATTGTAGCTTTTTGAAAATATTATGGGGTACTTATAGCTGTAGACTTTTTTTAGAGATTTTGGGAATATTCGTGGTTTGGGGGAAAGAGATGTCGAGGAGGAAGGCCACATTCAAAAGTCTGCTCTGGAGCCCCCCTTCCCATTACCCCCCGCTGTGAATTAAGCAAGAAAAATAATATCTTTATCTATATAGCGCCAACAAATTCCGCAGCACTTTACATGATCTTTTAGCCTTTCTTCCTATTAAGAAAGCAGTAGACTTCCCCATCAATGCTTCTGCTGATATGGTTCGACTTGCGTCTAGGACTGCTGCCTTTTCTTACACCACTAGAAGATCTATATAGCTGTGTTCCTGGTCTGGTGATTCGGGCTCCAAAAGCACTTATGCGGAATACCTTGTTGTCACAGGTGCCCCTGCATCCCTCATCCCGGGTCGCAGGCGCACATGTGCCCCTCTGCTGGGCGGCGCGCTCGCTCAGCCAGACCTAATCTCTTTGGCCACTCAGATCGATATCCGTTTTTCTGAACGGCGAGAAGAGCTACGTCAGGAACGCAAACCTGCCAGGGGTCGTCGGTTTCCCTGCCTGGGCTCCTGTAATCCAAGGCCAGCACATTTGTCCCCCTGCCTGCTACTGAGGAACCCTTTGCAAGTGGACAGAGCTCACTTGACACCACAGGACTGACCCAGCGGCCTTTGAAGAAAACCTATGCCTTTATTGTGCCAGCCCCGAACATTTCCGCTGGGGCTGCCCACTTTGTCCTCAGGGTTCGGAAAACGCACACACCTAGGATATGTGGGAGAGGCGTCCCTAGATGAGAGCAAGGCCTCTCCTCATTTGACCTTACCCGTTCTACTCGGCACTGGATCAGGTATTCCAGGTCAAGCTTCTGCTTTCCTTTTGGACTCGGGGTTCAGCTGGAAATTTCCTGGATGCGGCCCTTTTGTGTCCCAGCATAACCTCCCTGTGGTCCGCTGGAAAAACCCCCTTTGCCCATCTCCTCTGTCAGTGGGGAGATCCTCAGTGATCCAGTCCGGTTCCGTACTGAACCTCTGTTCCTTCAAGTGGGGACACTGCATAAGGAGAAACTTGCGTTTTACATGTCTTTGTCCATTCTTATGGGTCTCCCATGGCTGCAGTGCCATGCTCCCGTGCTCAACTGGCAGACGGGAGAAGTCTTGCGTTGGGGGCCAGAGTGTCAGTCTCGCTGTCTGGTGGCACCTCGCCTCGGTGCTTCCCGCTTCTCTTCCTGTACCGTCTAAGCCTGTGGCGAGCATTCCCGCTCCATATCAAGAAATTGCGGACGTTTTCTCCAAGAAGCAAGCTGAGACATTGCCTCCTCATCGCCCCTATGACTGGCCTATTGACCTTCTGCCCGGGACGTCTCTTCCACGGGGCAGGGTTTACCCCCTGTCGGTACCAGAGACCTTGGCTATGTCTGCCTACATCAAGGAGAATCTCCAGAAGGGATTCATACGCAAGTCTTCCTCTGGGGCCGGGTTCTTTTTCATTACAAAGAAGGATGTTTCCCTATGTCCTTGCATTGACTACCGGGGGCTCAACAAAATTAATGTAAAGAACTGCTACCCACTGCCCTTGATCATGGAACTCTTTGACCGGCTTCGGGGAGCCAAGATATTCTCTAAATTGGATCTGTGAGGGACTTACAACCTCATTCGGCTTCGTCAGGGTGATCAATCGAAGACCGCCTTCAATACCCGTGCTGGGCACTTTGAGTACCTTGTCATGCCCTTCGGACTCTGCAATGCACCTGCCGTCTTCCAAGAATTTGTCAACAACATATTCAAGGGGGTCTCCTGTACACATGTGTAGTTTGTTTATCTGGATGACATCCTGGTGTTCTACTGCCGATCTTGAGTCCCATCAAGTCCATGTGCGACAGGTCCTCAAGCGTTTAAGGGCTAACTGCCTCTATGCCAAGCCCAAAAAGTGCCTGTTCCATCAGAAAAGTCTTCCATTCCTCGGCTACATGATTTCCGACAAGGGCATGCAGATGGACCCCGTGAAATTGTCTGCCATTCTACAGTGGCCAGGACCTGTGGGTCTCCGAGCCATACAAAGATTTTTGGGTTTCACCAATTACTATAGATTGTTCATCCCACACTTCTCCTCGCTGGTATCACCTATAGTGGCGCTAACTAAAAAGAATGCTAATCCGAAGCTCTGGCCGTCGTCGGCAGAAGAAGCCTTTTCTAAGTTAAAGTCGGCCTTTGCCTCTGCACCCATACTTTCGACGCCTCCTTGGTGGGGGCCGGGGCTGTGCT